>MU767099.1:150392-160717 GCA_026770625.1 Nicotiana glauca
TCCAAAGCTCTCTAATGCATTCTAGCTTTGTAAATGATACACTCATATGGACAAAGAATCCAAACAAGTGCATCTTTCAATAGTAGTTGAAATAGAAAATGAAACACAATGGTTCAAAGTATACTAATCAGTGAGCAAGTGAATATAACATAAAACGTACCACACCAAGAAAATGTGCTATAAGTACATCCCAATCTTCTTTATACAAGTAAGGAAACAAGTGCTCAATGCAGCCATTATCTACCTGGTAAAGAAACAACAGGGAAATTCAGCAAGAAAAATAATTGTTGAGCAGAAGACACTATACTCAAGTCATTTGAACACTATCAATTCTCAGTAAACATTGCTCGAGAAAAGGAAACTTATATCTTCAACTGTGATAGCAAAATAAATACCGTGTCAAGGTCTTTAACGTTAAATGAAGGGAATGGATGAGATATATTAAAATGATGAGGAAACAGTTGAACCCATGTGTCATCCCCCATCATCACAACTCGCTTGCCATTCTTAGCCATCTACAAGTAGGTTTTAGGAACAAGGAGGAAGGTAATTAGCATAATATTAAATGGTTTAACCTTCCAAGAAAACAATCATTTACAGGAAAATATTATCTTTCTTACCTGATATATCAAATTATCTTCAACTATAGCTGGTGCACCAAAGCTATTACCGACATCGACAAAAGTTGGAAGCCCACCAGTTGTTAATCCCTGCAATCATAGAAAGCCCTCTTACATCATTGATTTAAGAGAATTGAGTTTGTAGACACGCATACCGATCTACATGTTAAAAGTCCATTTTGAATATCTCCTACAACTAATATAGCACTGAGGGGTCGTTTGGTTTGCCTTCCTTATACATCACTTCATGTATAAACATGTAGAAAATCCAGCACACCTTTATTACAATGTTTGGTTGGTGTTTTGATCTCCATATAAAATCTTGCACAACTTGTACAATGTTTGGTTACTGTTTTGATTTCCATATAAAATATTGCACAAATACAACGTTTGGTTAAGTTTCTTTTCTTTTTATACCCCTATAAAATAATACTTGTATACAATAATGAGGAAATCGTGGTATTGTTTTACGCAGGATAGAATGTGGAATAAGAATACATGCACTGATATACATGGATTAAAATATCAAATGACAAAAATACCCTTTCATAATAGGCTTATAACCTCTTCCCTTTTTCTAACTACTGCTCTCTGCTTATGCATTTTGGATTTCTAACTCAACAGTTGAACTCATTTCCATAAATAACATCTCCGAAATACTTCAACACGAACATACTTTAGCTCAACATCTAAGGAGAAAAAACTCAATTTTCGAAGTTCTCGATATAAAACTCAACTCAAGATCTATCGTGTAGTAAATGAAACAAAATCTAGATAATTTTAGACAACTGATTGTTCATAACACGAGGAAAAGAAATAACAAACATCGGTTCCCATGGGAAAAGATATGTGGTTCACCACAAGCCATCAATTATTGAAGGAGATGGATGTAATTACTACACAATATCTATTTTAAATTATACGTGTATTATTTTTAATACAATAAACTAAACATCCTAAAATAATTAATCTTGCATAGTAATCCCTGCATAACTTAATTCATGCGCAACTAATCCCTGCATTACTTATCGCCGAACCAAACGACCCCTGAGTTGTCGTAACTGATGATGCGTCAAATGATGCATAATAGGGGTCAGTTTTCTAACTCATGTTTTAAATGATTATAACATCTAAAACACAAATAGCATTCTTAATCATGTCTTACAAACAAGAATTGAGCTAAATAGGTTTTATCACATAAAAGAAACATAACGGCCTTCTTTCATTTGGACAGTAAAGACACAGAAGGGCAAGTTTCACACAGTTCCTTGAAGTGTAGTACTTTTGATCCCTACTGATTGCATCAGAACTCCATCATTCCAGAAGCCTATCAATTAGTGTCACGGAAACACTGAGAAGGCAAAGATCAACGACTAACACTCTTTATCTTATAGCTGAGTGGAAAAAAAACTAATAGTAATAATTAATAATGGAGACGTTGACAACGATAATAATAACATCTTTTTAATAACCATAATGGCAACAAGAAAACAGCTATTTTAACAATAATAGCAATTATAAAAGCAAATTGAGCAAATAAGAATACATGCACAATGAAATAAATTATAATTCATGTTAGAATTGAGAAGCCCAGAAAATTTCATTTCTATAAAACAATAAAAAAAAATTTAAGAATTGATGAAGTAAGTGATTTCAAAAGAAGGCATCAAGCAAATGCAGTGAGTACAAGAAAGTATAAAAGCAATATTATGATGTTTGTGAATGCTTAGAAAAGAGACATGTGTTAAAACTAGTAATAAACTTGTTTCCATTTGTCCACATTTGTTTAGATTTGTTTACATTAATTTAACGTTTTCATACATATAGATAGAAAAGAGTGAAGTGTGAACATGTGTGAATTTATGTGAACTAGTGTAGGCATATATGGACTAGTGTGTACATGTGTGGACTTAATTAGTGTGTACACATGAAGTTTCGGCTAGATACATGTAGGAGTTCTACTATGAATACCCATTTATGCTAGCCATTTGGAAAAAGTGAAGTTGAATAGATATCATCCTTTCCTCCACCTCTCTAATAGTGAGTTTTGAGTGTTTGTTTAGTTGTCTTGCTCTCTGTATGGGTCAGAATCCGACTCCACGATAATTAACGAAGTTAATCTCGTCTTAAGTTAATTCACGATTAATAAGTGGTACGACCACTCAGAATTAACAGTACTTAACCCTTATCTGATTCGATCAACAAGGCCACGGCCCACCCGCCATCATGAAGGCGCAACCCCAACGTGGTCACGGCCACTGATTGCCAGCTCACGAAGCTCACAGCTATAAATACTAAGAAAGGAAACCCTAGAAAGAGGGCTTCTTCTTCGCCACTACTCACAGAGAGGGGGGAGACACAGAGATACCCATATTATGGGAAAGTGAAACACCATTATAAGACTCTGAACCTCTTCATGGAGAGGCAGACCAAACCAATATTATCAATAGAAGCTTTTATTGTTTCTCCTCTTCATCCTGAGTTCTTATTATTGTTTCTTATATTTGGTCTAATGGATTATTACGGTTTGCTACGATTTTCCCGTAATTCATGTATATTGTTTTGCACTCATAAAGTGTGTGATAACTTTTGAGCTAAACACTCTCCCAAAAAGTTTCTAACATTTGGTATCAGAGCCGGTGTGTTGAGAGACAACCAAACTTGGAGAAAAGATGACAAACACTAATGGAACACCATTCCAAATTCCTACGCTCACAAAAGAGAACTATGGGAATCGGTGTATTCGAATGAAGGCCTTGCTTGGTGCCTATGATGTTTGGGAACCGGTAGAGTCGGGAATTGATGGAGCGGAAGATGCCGCTGCCACAAATAAGAAAAATCAAAAGCCACTCACTCTCATCCATCAAGGTTTGGATGACAAGATGTCCGAGAAGGTTGCAAATGCGACAACCTCCAAGGAAGCATGGGACATTCTTCAAACTTCCTTTAAAGGTTTGGACAGAGTGAAAAAGGTTCGTCTCCATACCTTAAGAGGAGAGTTTGAATCATTGCATATGAAAGAAAATGAATCTGTTTCAGATTACATTTCAAGAGTTTTGACTATTGTCAATCAAATGAAAAGATATGGTGAAGAGTTGAAGGATGATAGGGTCGTTGCAAAAATACTACGATCCCTGGATTCAAAATTTGATTATATTGTTATTGCTATTGAAGAGTCCAAAGACTTGGACACCATGGCCATAGAAGAACTTTCGAGTTCTTTGCAAGCTCATGAAGAAAAATTGAAGAAACCGAAAGAAGAATCGGTCGAAAAGGCGTTGCAAGCAAAATTTTCCTTCAAGGAGAAAGATGAAAGGCCTGGTTCGCAACAAAGAGGTCGTGAAATGGAAGAGGTCATGGTAGAGGAGGAAGAGGTGGTAGTCAACCACCAAATAGAGACAATAAAAGCCAAGACTATAGTTAAAGAAGTGGTCGTGGAAGAAGCAAAGGATGAAGACAAAATCAAGGAAGGTATGACAAATCGAATGTTGAATGGTATACTTGTCATAACTTTGGACATTTTTCCTGGGAATGTAAAGATAATTCGGAGGAGAATAACAACTTTATGGAGAGCAAAAATGAAGATGAAGATGCCACTCTACTTCTTACATGCAAAGGAGAAGAAAGTGTGGAAAAGAACAAATGGTACCTCGACTCCGGTGCAAGTAATCATATTTGTGGAAAGAAAAATTTATTTGTGGAGCTTAAGGAGCTGAATGGTGGCCCAATCACTTTTGGAGACTCTTCACGAGTTCAAATCAAAGGAAAAGGTACGATTTTAATTCGCTTAAAAGATGGAAGTCATCAATTAATCTCCGATGTTTTGTATGTGCCGGAGATGAAAAGTAATATTTCAAGTTTAGGACAATTTTTGGAGAAAAATTATGACATTCATTTGAAAGACAACAAGTGTATATGAGAGATGAAAAGGGTAGATTGTTAGCCAAAGTACCTATGGCTAATAATAAAATGTTCATCTTATATCTTCAAAATGATGTTCCGAGGTGCTTGCTTTCATGTGCCAAAGATTCATCTTGGCTTTGGCATATGAGATTTGGTCACTTGAATTTTGATAGCCTAAGGTTGATGAAGAAGGAAAGCATGGTGAATGGATTGCCAACAATTGATCATCCCAACCAACTTTGTGAAGGATGTCTCTTAGGAAAGCGAGCAAGGAAAAGCTTTCCTAAAGAGTCTTTAACAAGAGCAAGATGTCCTCTCGAGTTAATTCACATGGATGTGTGCGGACCTATCAAGCCTTCTTCACTTGGTAAAAGTAATTATTTTTTACATTTCATTGATGATTTTTCTCGAAAAACGTGGGTTTATTTTTTGAAGGCAAAATCGGAGGTGTTTCAAACCTTCAAAAAGTTTAAGAGCAGGAGGGAGAAGCAAAGTGGCTATCAAATTAAGTCATTTAGGTCCGACAATGGTGGAGAATTCACTTCAAATGAATTCAAGATTTTATGTGAGAAAAATGGAATTCGTCATTACTTGACAGTTCCGAGATCACCACAGCAAAATGGCGTCGTGGAGAGAAAGAATCGAACTATTCTCAACATGGCGAGGAGTATGTTGAAGAGCAAAAATATGCTAAAAGAGTTCTGGGCTGAAGTTGTTGCTTGTGCGGTGTACTTATCAAATCGGTGTCACACCAAAAGTGTTCGTGGAAAAACACCACAAGAGGCATGGAGCAGTTTCAAGCCAAAAGTTGCTCATTTGCGAGTTTTTGGGAGCATCGCATATGCACATGTGCTAGATGAGAAAAGGTCTAAGCTTGATGATAAAAGTGAGTGGTATGTCTTCATTGGCTATGACCAAAGTTCTAAAGGTTATAAATTGTATACCCCAAAAACTGGCAAGGTCGCCATAAGTAGAGATGTTGAGTTTGATGAAGATAAGGTTTGGGAGTGGAAATCTAAAGAGCAAGATTACTCTTTTAGTCCATTCTTTGAAGATGATGAAGAAGAAGATGGGAAGCAGGCTATCACACCACTTTCAACACCTCCGCCACAAGATCAAGAAGTTGGGGAATCAAGCTCAAGTTCAAGTGAAGCACCTCACAAGAGTAGAAGTCTCTATGACTTGTATGAAAACACAGAAGTGGTATGAAATGACTTGTACAGTTTTACTCATTTTTGTTTGCTGGTGGACAATGAGCCTCTAAGCTTTGAAGATGCTTGCCAAAATTCCAAATGGATGGATGCAATGGATGAAGAAATCAAAGCTATAAAAAAGAATGATACATGGGAGTTGGTAAATCAAAGCTATAAAAAAGAATGATACATGGGAGTTGCTCACACTTACAAAAGGCAAAAGCACCATTGGAGTCAAATGGGCATACAAGCTAAAGAAGAATTCCAAGGGAGAAATAGAAAGGTACAAAACAAGATTGGTAGCCAAATGCTACAAGCAAAAGGCTGGTATTGACTATGATGAAGTATTTGCGCCGGTTGCTCGTTTGGAAACAATTCGCTTTGTCATTGCTTTGGCGGCGCAAAATCAATGGAAAATCCATCAAATGGACGTGAAGTCGGCTTTCTTGAATGGCCTATTGGAGGAAGAGGTCTATATTGATCAACCTTCGGGATATAAGGTTGAAGGACAAGAAAAAGTCTTGAAATTAAAGAAGGCTTTATATGGGTTGAAGCAAGCCTTGCGAGCTTGAAATAGTAGAATTGACAAATATTTCCAAGCAAATGATTTTTCTAAGTGTCCACATGAACATGCCCTCTATGTAAAGAATGCTAAAAATGGTGACATCTTACTTGTTTGCTTGTATGTAGATGACTTGATATTTACAGGAAATAATCCAAAGATGTTTGAAGAATTCAAGAAAGCAATGGCTAGAGAATTTGAGATGACGGACATTTAATGTCCTACTATCTTGGAATTCAACACAGAGGAAGGATGTCATTTTTATTTCTCAAAGAGAGTATGCAAAGGAAATTCCCAAGAAATTTGAGATGGAGAATCGCAATCCCGTAAGCACCCCCGTTGAATGTGGAGTTAAAATATCCAAGCATGGAGATGGAGATAGAGTCAATCCCACATTTTTCAAGAGTCTTATTGTAAGCTTAGGGTATTTGTCATGTATAAGGCCGGATATTCTTTTTGGAGTTGGACTCCTGAGTCGCTTTATGGAAACTCCTACTACCTCGCACTTAAAGGTATCCAAAAGAATACTTCGGTACGTTAAAGGTACGCTTGATTATGGAATTCTTTATTTATCTTCTAAAGAATCCAAGTTCGTGGGATATTGTGATAGTGACTGGGCTTGTGATATTGATGATCGGAAAAGTACTACTGGGTTTGTTTTCTTTCTTGGAAATTCCGCATTTGCATGGAATTCTAGAAGCAACCAATTGTGACTTTGTCAACTTGTGAAGCGGAGTATGTAGCAGCTTGTTCGTGTGTTTGCCATGCAATTTGGCTAAGGAGCTTGTTGGAAGAACTTCACCAACCATAGAAGGATGCTACAAAGATTTTTGTTGGCAATAAATCGGCTATAGATTTAGCCAAGAACCCGGTATTTCATGAAAGAAGCAAGCATATCGATACGAGATATCACTTTATTAGAGATTGCATATCTAATAAAATTGTGGAGCTTAAGCATGTGTGAAGTCTGGAGATCAAATTGCGGATATTTTCACCAAGCCTTTGAAGATTGACGTTTTTCAAAAGTTAAGGATGGCGCTTGTAGTAATGAAACAAGTTTAAGGGGATGTTAAAAATAGTAATAAACTTGTTTTCATTTGTCCAAATTTGTTTAGATTTGTTTACATTAATTTAATGTTTTCATACATATAGTTAGAAAAGAGTAAGGTGTGGACATGTGTGAAATTGTGTGAACTAGTGTAGGCATGTATGGACTATTGTGTACATGTGTGGACTTAATTAATATGTACACATGAAGTTTAGGCTAGATATATGTAGGAGTTCTACTATAAATACCCATGTATACTAGTCATTTAGAGCAAGTGAAGTTGAATAGAATTCATCCTTTACTCCACCTCTCTAATAGTGATTTTTGAGTGTTTGTTTAGTTGTGTTGCTCTCCCAAAAATTTCTAACAATAGGAACCTAAAGGTGATAACACACCTTCCAGTGGCTTTCTTATTATGTTAACTTCCGCTTCAGTGATAAAAACTAAATGTTAAACATGAGAGTTTTTATCTTTAAATACTTGTGTCTGGGAGAACACAAGCACATAGGTAATGGCCATTTGCCAGATGGTTATCACAAAAGCAGTATGTGACATTATTTAATGGCTTTGCTGCTGCAGCCTTTTTTAGTGTAAACAAGACATGAAACGCAAAAGCAAAAATGAAGTTAATTAAAATTAAAGTCTTCCAATTAACATCCAAAGCATTGGATTTACCTTTAGGCGTTGCAAACTGGTTGTTGGTGGATCAGCAATAGCTTTAAAGATCTTCGCAGATGAACCTGGCCGAGATGCCAACTTGTGCAAAACCTGCAATCTGTCCATCCATGGCTTTTTCTCTAAATGACAAATACAACACGTGCCAGTCATCAGGAAATGAAAATGCAGATACACCCTCATCATATAATGAACGAACTAAGTATACCAAGTACTCACCTTCAAAAAAGGTACTCGGAGCAACAAAGTCATACCTGTTACCAGATTGCACAAATTACCACGAATTTGCAGTTTGTGTAACTATTAAATAAATAATAGCAGGTATTTTCTTGCATCATCATCACACATGCAGTGGCTATCCATACATAGTTAAGGAAAGTGGAAGTCGTAAAAGCTTCTGAAACATCCTGAAAAAGGGAGAGGATGACAACTGAGACAAAGAAGAATACCTGAGTGCGTCAAGAACAAGGATGACAAGGCGACCCACGGCTGGTTTCGTCCAACACCCTTTAGAATGGTTAACCATTTTATCGTCTTGAGGAGGAGAGAAGCAAGGAGATTGTTGAATTTCAGAGCAGTGGCTATATTGTGAAAGTTCAGTGCGAGTAAGGAGGAAGCCTCTGGTAAATACCAGAATAGCCAATCCATGTAGTATGAGTAACCCAAGGAACACCATGAAAACCCATCTACGCTTTCCCAAATTCTCACTTTTCCACCATACCGAAGATGCAGCACCACTCTTCGACATTGTAAATAGGGGCACAGTCTGATCAAATTTTTAGCAGCAATTATGGATCTGCATCAAGCGTGACACTAATGAATCTTTAAGAACTTCAATTATTTATATTCCGGCTATTATCTCATGTGTGTTTTGGTTTTAAATTTAAAAAAGAAATTACAGCAAAATATGGCTCGATTTCGATTTCTCTGTAAAACAAATCCAAAATAGATGATAACATAAGATGAAATGAAGGAATACCTCGGACGGATTCGACGACCTCGAACGCTACGGACCAAAAAACTAGCCGAACCATACAACCTCGAACGAAACGCTGGAAGCGGGTGCTCTATTTTTCTCCTGATGGAACCATAGCAGTAAAGTCACATTCAACAGACAAGAAGCTCAGACAAGTAAGAGCAATTTATGCAAAATACACATCGACCTTAAACTAATTACCTTATGTGTCCATTTGAAAACTGGACTCTTCTCTTCGCCCTCCACCTCTACGACGCCATTTGTCGGTGCTCCAATCTCGTACCGAGTTTTTCGATTTGCTGTACGGAAATGGCAAAACGTGGCTACAAATTGCGCATCCTTTTTTAAATTAATGTTAATCGTACTCGCGCGATACACGGTAACTATAAAAAATATTAATTAAATTAAATTATAATCGGACTTATTTGATCCTATTAGATTATATTACTTTAATAAAATTCAATTATCATCTTACTTGTCAATACGATATACCCAAAATACGATATACCTAATAATAAATCAAGGGTAATTATATAGTTAGTGAATAACTTTTTGTTCTATATTTTTTTATTATATTAAGCAATATTTAATATTCGCTTTTTTTTTATCATATACGAGAAGATTTATAATTTATTACTGTTGAAATATTTTTTTATTTTAAACTTTATTCTATTATTTTTTAATAATACTATTTAAATTTTAATGAATAAAATATCTGTTAAACTAACGGGACTTATACATGGAGCGTATTTAATAATTTTCTGTTATGTATTTTTCTTTATTATATTAGAAAGGTTTAGTATTCGCTTCCTTTTGGTAATATATGAGAAGATATATAATTTATTATTGTTGAAATATTTTTTTATTTTAAATTTATGTTATTGTTCGTAATAATATTATCTAAATTTTAATAAATAAAATCTCTGTTAAACTAATGAAACTTATACAGATAGCGCATCGAATAACTTTTTTTTTAATGTATTTTGCTTTATTATATCATCCAATTTTTAATATTATTACATTGTTAATAGAAAGTTTTATCAACATATTACTTTATTTAATATTTTCCTCTGAAAGTTTTTGTATTTATTTATTTTCGTTTTTTAATTTTAAAATAATTTTAAAACTTCAACTTGAAAGAACTCCCAAATTTGGATTGATAATTTATTATTTTTTAATTTTATTTTTATTTTAAAACTCCAATTTAAAACTACTCACCGATTTGAATGGGTAGTTTTCTTCTCTTTTTTCGTTTTTATGGTTTTTTTTTTCGCTTTCTTATTTTCAAATAATTTAAAAACTCCAACTTGAAACTACTCCCACCCGATTTGAATGGGTAGTTATTTTT
>MU767099.1:163033-182850 GCA_026770625.1 Nicotiana glauca
TAATATAAATATATATATATATATATATATATATGGTAGTTTTTTTTATTTTTTATTATTTTTATTTTTTATAGATACGTAAATTCAAAAAAATAATAACTAATAACTAATTATTAACTAAATATAATATAGATGGTATCTTTTTATTTTTTATTATTTTCATTTTTTATAGATATTTAAATTCAAAAATAATAACTAATTATTAACTAATTAACCAAATAGTAACTAATTGTGCCACGTGGCTTCTTTTTAGGGTGCCACTTGGCTTAAGGAGAGGGCTTTGTCCTCTCCTTTTAATAATATATAGATTCTCTTCGTTTTTTGTTCCGTATTTAAATGCGGTTCAAATTTGAATCTTACTGTGATGTTATTATTTTTACGGAAAAGGGTATGATATATTCTTGTACTATGGTAAATTGTTTAAAATTATTCCCGTTATACTATTGGGTCATAAAAGTCCCTACCATCCAACTATCCTAACAAATCTGCCCTTATTTTGACGGAAGTGCCACGTGGCCAGATTTAAAAAGAGGCAAGGATGGATGCCACATGGCACTTCCGTCAAAGTAAGGGCAGATTTGTTAGGTTAGTTGGACGGTAGGGATTTTTATGGCTCAATAGTATAATGGGGGACAATTTTAAATAATTTACTATAGTATAAGGATATATCAGATCATTTTCCGTTATTTTTATTTGATCCGACAATATTATACAAAGCTGTATAGTAGTAGCAAGTAGCTGGAAATTGAAGGAAAATTTAGTAACTTTTTTTGTTCAAAAATTTGAATTTGTTTGGGATTAATTAATTCTGATTTTTCCCCTATGCTTTTTGATTGAGCTAATAGTTTAGTCTTGTAGGTGCATATCTTGAACTTCAATGTGTAATTTTTTTCATTTTTTCTTAGTTTCAAGTGTGTGGAGAAGTATTATTTTTTCGTAGTATGTTGTTTGTGATTCTTAATTGAAACAGTGGTTTTTGTATTTCATTGAAACAGTGGTTTAATTCAGGATTTCTGTTGGCAGTTGCTTCACTTTTCAAGTGGGTTTTAGGTATTTTTATACTACTGAATCTTGGGGGTTTAGAGTTTGCTTCAAGAAATTGAGCATAACGTTATTGGTGGCTTACTTTTACTGCTGTAATTTCATCACCAAATAAAACTTGGTGAATTTTGTGTAGTTCTCTGCTTTTCCCCTACATTTCCCCTATTACTGTCAGGGTTACACCATTAGTAACGGTGACAGCCCTTTTTGATTTTTGGGTCGCGGTATTTTATGTGTTTTCAGGGAAATTATCAAGCTGTTGGAGACAAGTTGAGCGCACGAGCATTAACAAAGGAGAGCAACTTGGACGAGCGTCAGCAAAGGACGGTGGGAAGCGGTGCGTGAGCGTACAACTACATCGAGTACAGCAAAGCAACACAGGTTTGGTTCTCAGGAGTTGATACCTCCCGTTCTACTGTTTCCCTTTTGGTGTTAGTTAAATTGATGTTACTTTTGTTCACAATAGTTCAATCATTCAACTAGTGTACTTGTAGTCACTTGTTTCCTTCTAGTTTGATTCGTTGTCCATTGTGCAATAGCGAGTCTCCTTTAGATTTGTCGTAGGTGTAGTGGCTGCAGTCTGGGATGATAGATTAAGGGTATGTCCTCGGGTGGGGCAGAGTGTGGGGCCGGGGTCAGGGTGTGGGACGGGAGGTAGAGGAGGCGAGGGAGCCTATAGGTTGAGAATCGGGTCATGGAATATAGGTTCGCTAACGAGTAAGTCTATAGAGTTGGCAAAGATCCTTCAGAAGAGGAAGATTAATATAACGTGCGTCCAGGAGACTAGGTGGGTCGATTCGAGGGCGAGAAATGCGGATGGGTATAAGTGTGGTACTCTGGAGTCCTGAGGGGTAAGAATGGAGTGATCCTGGTAGATAGTCATCTTAGAGAGTTGGTGGTAGAGGTCAGGCGGGTGAATGATAGACTAATGACTATTAAATTGGTTGTGGGTGAGTGTACTTTAAATGTTGTTAGCACATACGCACCGCAAGTAGGCTTGGATGAGGATATTAAAAGGCGCTTTTGGGAGGGGTTGGATGGCATTATTCGCAGTATTCCGCCTTCCGAGAGGTTATTCATAGGAGAAGATTTCAATGTCATATTGGGTCGTCTGCAGGTGGTTATACTGAGGTGCATGGCGGCTCTGGTTTGGGGAAGCGGAACGGAAGGGGGCACTTCGCTGTTGGACTTTGCCAAGTCATTCGATCTAGTGATTGCGAACTCAAGTTTTCCAAAGCGGAAGGAGCATTTGGTTACTTACCAAAGTTCGGTGGCGAAGACTCTGATTGACTATCTCCTCCTCAGGAGATGCGACAGAAGGTTGTGCGAGGATTGCAAAGTTATCCCATGTGAGACCCTTGCAACGCAACATAGGCTTTTAGTGATGGACATTGGTATTATGATAAGGAGGAAGAAGAGGTCAGTACGAGGCCGCCCGAGGATTAGGTGGGGCGCTTTGACTAAGGATAAAGCTCACGAGTTGGAAGGAAGTTTATTGGCAATGGGAGCTTGGAGAAGCAGTGGGGATGCAAACACTATGTGGTCGACGACGGCGGAATGTATAAGGAAGGCGGCGAGAGAGGTGTTAGAGATATCTTCAGGCCGCATCGGTGGCTACAAAGGAGACTGATGGTGGAATGCAATTGTCCAAGGTAAAGTGGAAGCGAAGAAGGCGGCTTGCCTGCTGTTAGTAGGGAGTACTGGCGAGGAGGAGAAAAGAGCGAACAGTGAGAGATATAAGCTAGCTAGGAAAGAGGCGAAGATGGCAGTAACAGAAGCTAAAACGGCAGCGTTTGCTCGTCTGTATGAGAAACTAAGGAACAAAGGCGGGGAGAAGAAGTTATTCCAACTTGCTAAGGTGAGAGAGAGGACGGTTCGGGATCTGGACCAAGTGAGGTGCATAAAAGATGAGGACGGCAAAGTTTTGATGAGGGATGACCAGATTAAGAGGAGATGGCAGACCTACTTTTATAAACTTCTAAATGAAGAAGGAGATTAGGATATTGTACTAGGTGAATTGAGGAATGCCGACAGCCCCCATGAAATTAAATTATTGTAGGGACATTGAGGTCGATGAGGTAATGGAGGCAATGCGTAATATGAGGAGGGGTAGAGCTACCGGGCCAGACGATATTCCGGTTGAACTTTGGAGGTGTGTGGGTAGAGCAAGCTTGGAATGGCTTACTGGGTTATTTAATGTTATATTCAAGACTAATATAATGCCTGAAGAGTGGAGGTGGAGTACAATGGTTCCATTGTATAAGAACAAAGGTGATATCCAAAGTTATAACAACTATAGGGGTATCAAATTATTGAGTCATACCATAAAAGTCTGGGAGAGAGTGGTAGAAATGAGAGTGCGAAGGACGGTGTCTAGTTCAGACAACCAGTTCGGGTTCATGCCGGGGCGATCTACCACAGAAGCTATCCATCTTATTAGGAGGATGGTGGAACAATACAGGGATAAGAAGAAGGATATTCACATGGTGTTTATCCATCAGAGAAAGTGTACGACAAGGTTCCTAGGGAGGTCTTATGGAGATGCTTAGAGGTTAAAGGGGTCCCGGATGCCTAGATTAGGCTGATTAAAGACATGTATGATGGAGCTAAGACTCGGGTTAGGATAGTAGGAGGCGACTCCGAGTATTTTCCGGTTGTTGCGGGGTTGCACCAAGGGTCTGCGTTCAGTCCTTTCCTATTTGTCCTAGTGATGGATGCCATAACGCATCATATTCAAGGGGAGGTGCCATGGTGCATGCTATTTTCTGATGACATAGTCCTAATTGATGAGACACGACGCGACGTCAATGAGAGGCTAGAGGTTTGGAGACATGCCCTTGAGTCTAAAGGTTTCAGGTTGAGCAAGACGAAGACGGAATACCTCGAGTGCAAATTTGGGGCCGAGCCGACGAAAGTGGGGTGGAAGTGAGGCTTGAATATCAAGTCATCCCTAAGAGGGGTAGTTTCAAGTACCTTGGGTCAGTTATTCAGGGGACCAGGGAGATCGACGGGGATGTCACACACCGTATAAGGGTGGGGTAGATGAAGTGGAGGTTAGCGACGGGAGTCCTGTGTGACAAAAAAATGTCACCGTTACTAAAAGGTAAGTTTTATAGAGCAGTGGTTAGGCCTGCCATGTTGTATAGAACCGAGTGTTGGCCCGTTAAGAACTCACATATGCAGAAGATAAAAGTAGCAGAGATGAGGATGTTGATGTGGATGTGCGGGAATACAAGGATGGATAAGATTAGGAATGAAGATATTCGAGAGAAGGTGGGGGTGGCCCCAATGGAGGACAAGATGCGGGAAGCAAGACTCAGATGGTTTGGGCACATTCAGAGGAGGAGCATGATGCACCAGTGAGAAGGTGTGAGTGACTGGCTGCGGTGGGCACGAGGAGAGGTAGAGGGAGACCTAAGAAGTATTGGGAAGAGGTGATCATACAGGACATGGCGCGACTTAGAATTACTGAGGACATGGCCCTTGACAGAGAAATGGAGGTCGAGCATTAAGGCTGCAGGTTAGGGGAAAGTTGTGGATATTTCTATAGCGCACTAGAGTGAGACTAGCCAGTTAGGAGTTAGTCTTAGGATGCTACTGATCAGCTAGTGATGCATGGCTTTATCTGTTGGATATTAGTATACCTTCTATCATTTCCTTTCCTTTTCTTTTCTTTTTCTATTTCGTATTTTCTATATTTCTTATATTGCCGTTATTTTGTTATTTTATGTTATGTTATGTATTTTACGTTATTTTATGTTATTGTATTATGAGTCTATTAATAGTACTAATATATTGTCTCTTGTTGCTTTCTTGAGCTGGGGGTCTCCTGGAAATAGCCTCGCTGCCCTTCGGGGTAGGGGTAAGGTCTGCGTAGATATTACCCTCCCCCAGACCCCACTTGTGGGATTATACTGGGTTGTTGTTGTTGTTGTCCATTTGAAAACTACTTAGTGGGCGTTTGGACATAAGAATTGTAAGAATTTCAAAATAGGTTGAAAATTTTTTTCAAGCGAAAATAGTATTTGAAATTTAGAATTGTTTGGATATTAATATAATTTTGGGTTATTTTTGAATTTTTGTGAGTTATTTGAGTGAAAATTTTGAAAAATAACTTTTAGGAGTTTTTTAAATTTTCGAAAATTTTCAAAATGCATAAGTGAAAATTGGAAATTTTATGAATAAATGCTGATTTCGGATAAAAGTGAAATTTTTGGGAAAAAGAGGAAAATTATTTCCAAACGGGCTCTTAGTACACAATTAAAACTAATTATTCAAGCTACCTACCCATCTCACATTTTTTGCCCATTTGGCTTCATGATTTGATTTGGCTTGGATTAGTTTGGACTAACTTTATTTGGTTTGGATTGTCCTTGTTTTAGTAACTTTTAATTTGACTTTATTTGATTGGAAGCGCTGGGCATTAAAAGAATAGGTAGAGGAAAAACTTTAGGGGTGGAGGCGAGTAAATAGTTTGTTGTGTGTGGGTATTTGCAAAAGAACCCCAACAACTAATTACTCCTATGAAATATTATATAAAATGAAATTGAGACAAAGATAGCAGACGTATAGGGACAGTTATACAAGGGAATGAGGAGATCGACAAGGATGTCATACACCATATTGGGGCGGGATAGATGAAATGGAGGCTCGCTTCCGGTGTTCTCTGTGATAAGAATGTGCCACCAAAACTTAATGGAAAGTTTTATAGAGCAATGCTCAAACCGACTATTTTGTATGGACCGGAGTGTTGGCCAACCAAAAACTCCCATATCCAAAAGATGGAGGTGGCCGAAATGAGTATGTTGATATGGATGTGCGGGCATACCAAGTTAGATAGAATTAGAAATAAAGTTATCAGGACAAGGTGGGTGTGGATCCAGTAGAGGACAAGATGCAGGAGGCGAGACTTAGATGGTTCGGCATGTGAAAAGGAGAGGCACATATGCACCGGTGAGGAGGTGTGAGAGGCTGCCATTGGATGGCCAACGGAGATATAGAGTTAGGCTGAAGAAATATTGGGGAGAGGTGATTGGGCGAGATATGGCGTTGCTCCAGCTTAGTGAGGACATGATCATGGATAAGAAGGTGTGGAGGTTTTTGAGTAGAAAGGTCAAGGGTTATGTCACGACCCGAATTTTTCACCTTCGGGAGTCGTGATGGCGCCTACTATTGGGAGCTAGGCAAGCCAAGTGTATTACTTTTTCATCAACAATGTAATCCTTCTTAGCAATTATCGGCAATAATATTAAAGCAACGGAATTAACTGAATAAGCGGAAGTCTTAAATTAGAGAAAAACTGAATAGAAATGCAGAAAATTCAACATAAGCCTCTACCCAAGACTGGTGTCACAACACTCACGAACTACTAAGAATACTAAATATGATGTCTTAAAGAAATACAACTGTTTGTCTCGAGTACAATGAGATAACAGACTAAAGTAAGGGATAGAGGAGATGCCGGGCCTGCGGACGCCTGCAAGGCTACCTCGGTGTCTCACTGGACTAAAGGTCGGCTCCCGTGCTACTGCTGCTGCTGTCTAGGACCTGGATTTGTGCAAAAGAGCACGGAGCGTAGTATCAGCACATCCGACCCTATGTGCTGGTAAGTGTCTGGCCTAACTCGGGCGAGGTAGTGACGAGGCTAGGACCAGACTCCAGATAAAACCTGTGCAGATATATATACAAGTACAACAGAGAAGTAGCAAGAAAAAAACAATTTAAGCTGGGGAAGGGAGCATGCTTCAGGGGCAACAGATAGAAATAAAATATCAGAAATAATAGAACGTACATCTACAGTTTAGCTCCTACCACCAAATGAAGAGATTAGGCAACTTTCATATTCAACTCATCTTGCTATAGGCGTGCAACCCGATCCCATTTCTCAATATCTCGTGATATGCGTACCACCCGCTCCCATTTCAATATCACTCGTGGTAGGCATACCACCCACTCCCATTTCAATATCACTTGTGGTAGGCGTACCACCCACTCCCATTTCAATATCACTTGTGGTAGGCGTACCACCTGCTCCTATTTCAATATCACTTATGGTAGGCGTACCACCCGCTCCCTTTACTTCCAACACAATACACAATACAATTCCGACAAGGGAATAATCAAATTAATAATATTCTCAGCAACGGAAACATCCAAATTAATAATCTTCCCGGAAGGGAAACAATAACAACAAGTCAAATATTCCGACAAGGGAGAGTCAGCTATAACCAGTCCTATTCAACTTTTACTTGCCACAACTAATACCAATATTCAGTCACAACTTTCATAGGACCAATCAAGGGTACACAATTATCAAATTAACACTCACGGTCATGCTCGACATCGACGCATGGATACTCATCACCATGCCCATATGTCTTACTCAACACAAAATAAGTAGCAATTATGACTCAACTCCTAATCCCTCAAGCTAAGGTTAGACCGAACACTTACCTCAATGTTTTGAATTCAACTCAAGTCTCAATTATGGCTTTACCCCTCGATTCCGCCACCAATTCACTCGTATCTAATCATAAATTAATTAATTACATTAATAAACACTAAATAAATCAATTTGAATGCATAAAAATGAATTTCCCAAAGTTCTGCTCAAAAATTCCAAAATCGCCCCCGGGCCCACGCAGTCAAAACTCGAGGTTCGAACCAAAACCCGGTTACTCATTCCCCCACGAACCCAAATATATGATTTGTTTTGAAATCGGACCTCAAATTGAGGTCCAAATCACCAATTTTAGAAAAAACTAGGTTCTACCCAAAACCCCAATTTTACCCATGAAAATCATTGATTTTAAGTTGAAAACATGTTAAATGATGTTAATGATTGAAAGAATTGAGTAGAAATTGACTTACAAATGATTTGGAAGGAAATTTGTTTAAAAAAAATCGCTCAAGGAGTTTGTGTTTTGAAAGAATGGTGAAAAATGGTTCAAATTTGACTAAGTATAAAATATGCTGGGCCTCAGATGTGGGAAATGCGAACTTATGGAAATTGCGAACATTTGTTCGCATTTGTGAACCACAATGTCGCATTTGCGAAAGTCCTAGCTTTCGCATTTGCGATGGGGGTCAGGCCTGGCAAATCTCGCATTTGCGAGTGGAACTTCGCAATTGCGAGCTCGCATTTGCGAGCGAGGCTTCGCAAATGCGAAGCCTACAGGTTAGCTATAGCAGCAAATTTCCAAGTCCAAAAATGCAACCCGTGGCGTATCCAAAACTCACTCGAGCCCTCGGGGTTCCAAACCTCATAGACACACAACCTCAAAAATATCCTACGGACTTATTCACACGATCAAATCGCCAAAATAACATCATAAACATCGAATTAAGCCTCAAAATCCATGATTTTTTCCAAATTTTCATAAAACATCAAATTCCCATTTCAAGTCCGAAACACGTCAAACGACGTCCGTTTTCAACCAAACTTTACAGAAAGTGCTTAAATCATATATAAGACTTGTACCAGGTGCCGGAACCAAAATAGGGGCCCGATACCATGGTCTTCTAATCAAATTTCATTTCCAATTTCCTTAATTAATCCAGAAAACAATTTCACACAAAAAATTATTTCTCGGGCTTGGGACCTCGGAATTCGATTCCGGGCATACGTCCAAGTCCCATATTTTCCTACAGACTCTCCGGGACCGTCAAATCATGGGTCCGGGTCCGTTTACCTAAAATGTTGACCGAAGTTAAATTTATTCATTTTAATATCAAAATTTAGCATTTTTCTCACAGAATTCATATTTAAACTTTCCGGCTACGCGCCCGGACTGTGCACGCAAATCGAAGCAACCCTAATGAGGTTTTCAAGGCCTCAAAAGTACAGAATGGGTAAGAAAACAAGTGATGGGTCGTCACATTCTCCACCTCTAAAACAACCTTTCGTTCTCGAACGGACAAAAGAAGGAAGTACCTGAGTCGGGAAAACGATGAGGATAACGGCTCCGCATATCGGACTCGGACTCCCAGGTCGATGCCTTAGGAGGCTGACCTCTCCACTGAACATGAACATAAGGAAAACTCTTGGATCTCAACTGATGAACCTGCCAGTCTAGAATAGCTACCGGCTCCTCCTCATAAGACAAATCCTTGTCCAACTAGACAGTGCTGAAATCTAACACGCGGGCTGGATTGCCGTGATACCTCCGAAGCATGGATAGATGAAAAACTAGATGCACGGCTGATAATCTAGGCGGCAATGCAAGTCTATAAGCCACCTCTCCCACTCGATCAAGAATCTCAAACGGACCAATGAACCTAGGGCTAAGTTTGCTCTTCTTCCCATATCTCATCACGCCCTTCATAGGCGACACTCGGAGTAATACCCACTCACCAACCATAAATGCCACATCTCGAACCTTGCGGTCTGCATAACTCTTCTGCCTAGACTGAGCTGACCGAAGCCTATCCTGAATGATCTTGACCTTGTCCAAGGCCTCCTAAACCAAATCTGTACCCAACAACCGAGCCTCTCGCGGCTCAAACCATTCAACCGGAGACCGATACTGCCTACCGTATAAGCCTCATAAGGATCCATATGGATGCTCGACTGGTAGCAGTTATTGTAGGAAAACTCCGCTAAAGGCAAAAACTGATCCCACGACCCTCCAAAGTCAATAACACAAGCTCAGAGCATATCCTCTAAAATCTGAATAGTGCGCTCTGACAGACCGTCCGTCTGGGGATGAAATGCTGTGATCAACTCAAGCTGCACCGCTCTCTAGAAGCGCGATGTAAACTACATACCCTAATCTGAAATGATAGACATGGTCACACCATGAAGGCGAACAATCTCCCGGATATAGATCTCAGCAAACCTCTCAGAAGAATAGGAGACTGCCACAGGAATGAATTTCGCTGACTTGGTCAGCCTATCAATAATGACCCATATCGCATCGAACTTCTTCCGAGTCAGCAGAAGTCTAGTAACGAAGTCCATAGTGATCCTCTCCCACTTCCACTCGAGAAGCTCAATCCTCTGAAATAAACCACTAGGTCTCTGATGCTCGTACTTAACCTGCTGACAGTTCAAACAACGAGCCACATATGCTACAATATCCTTCTTCATTCTACGCCATCAATAATGATGCCGCAAATCCCGGTACATCTTCGTGGCGCTCGGATGAATCGAGTACCGGGAGCTATGGGCCTCCTCTAAAATCAACTCTCAAAGCACATCCACATTGGGTACACAAACTCACACCTACAATCTCAAAACTCCATCCACATCTAAGGTAACCTGATTGGCACCTCCTCGCTGCACCGCGTCTCTAAGGACACACAAATGGGGATCATCAAACTGCTGATCACAGATACGCTCTAATAATGAAGAACGAGCGATCGTGAAAGCTAACACACAACTAGGCTCAGAAACATCCAGTCTCATGAACTGATTGGCTAAAGCCTGAACATCCAAAGCAAGCGGCCTCTCACCGACCGGAATATAAGCAAGACTGCCCATACTGGCTGACTTCCTACTCAATGCATCGGCCACCACATTGGCCTTCCCCGGATGATATAGAATGGTGATTTCATAATCCTTCAACAACTCCAACCACCTCCTATGCCTCAAATTCAATTCCCTTTACTTGAACAAATACTGAAGACTCTTGTGATCAGTGAACACCTCACACACCACGCCATACAGATAATGCCTCCAAATCTTCAATGCATGGATAATGGCTTCCAACTTAAAATCATGAACCAGATAGTTCTTCTCATGAATCTCCAACTGCCTTGAAGCATAGGCAATGACCTTGCCATCCTGCACCAACACTGCTCCAAGCCCAACACGGGAAGCATCATAATAGACTGTATAAGGCCCTAAACCTGTGGGCAAAACCAAGACCGGTGCCGTAGTTAGAGCTGTCTTGAGCTTCTGAAAGCTCGCCTCACACTCATCCGACCATCTAAACTGGGCACCCTTCTGGGTCAATCTGGTCATCGGGGCTGCAATAGATGAAAACTCCTCCATGAACCATCTATAGCAGCCTGCCAACCCCAAGAAACTCCGATTCTTTGTAGCTGATACTGGTCTAGGCCAGTTATTAACTGCCTCTATCTTCTTTGGGTCCACCTAAATACCCTCTGCTGATACAACATGATCCAGAAATGCAACTGAACCCAACCAGAATTCACACTTTGAGAACTTAGCATATAACCGACTATCCCTCAGAGTCTGAAAAACCACTCTAAGGTGTTGCTCGTGCTCCTCCTGGCTGCGGGAATATATCATTAATGAACACTATCACGAATGAATTCAAATAAGGCCTGAACACTCGATTCATCAAGTCTATGAAAGCTGCTGGGGCATTTGTCAATCCGAATGACATAACCAAGAACTCATAATGCCCATACCGAGTGCGGAAAGCTGTCTTAGGGACATCGGATGCCCTAATCCTCAACTAATGGTAACCAGATCACAAGTCAATCTTGGAAAATACCTTGTCACCCTGAAGCTGGTCGAACAAATCATCAATTATTGGCAGTGGATACTTATTCTTGACCGTTACCTTGTTCAATTGCCGGTAATCAATACACATCCTCATTGATCCATCCTTCTTCTTGACAAATAACACCGGCGCACCCCAATATGAGACACTGGGTCTAATGAAACCCTTCTCAAGCAAATCCTACAATTGTTCTTTTAACTCCGACGGGGCCATACGATATGGCGTAAGGGAAATGGGCTGAGTGACCAGAACCAGATCAATGCAGAAATCAATATCCCTGTTGGGTGGCATACCTGGCAGGTATGAAAGAAAAATATCAGGGACTCACAAACAACGGGCACAGAATCGACAGAGGAAACCTCAGCACTGGTATCCCGAACATAAGCTAAATAAGCCAAGCACCCTTTCTCGACCATATGCCGAGCTTCACATATGATATTACACTGCGAGTAGAATGACCTGGAGTCCCTCTCCACTCTAAACGAGGCATACCTAGTAAAGCTAAGGTCACAGTCTTGGCATGGCAGTCCAAGATAGCGTGATAGGGTGATAACCAATCCATCCCCAATATTATATCAAAGTTGACCTTATCTAAAAGCAACAAATCTACACGAGTCTCCAGACCCCTAATAACCACAACACAAGAGCGATAGACTCGATCGACCATGATGGAATCACCCACCGGCATAGACACATAAATAGGAATACCAAATGCATCGCTAGGCATGATCAAATACGAGGCAAAATTGGTTGACACATACGAATACGTAGACCTCAAATCAAACAACACTGAAGCATCTCTATCACAAACCAAAACCGTACCTGTAATGACCGCGTCTGAAGCCTCTGCCTTGGGCCTAGCCTGAAGAGCATAACATCAGGGCTTGGCCCCACCACTCTGGTCTACCTCTCTAGGACGGTCTGCAGCTGGCTAGCCTCTACCTCTGGAGGTTTGAGCTCCACCTCTATGACCTCTACCTCCACCTCTAGTACCTCTACCCCCGCCTCTAGCTGGCTGGGCAGCCTATGGAACATCTGGTGCCTGAATCTTAGGATAGGGACTATGATGCTGACTGCTCGAAGCTCGAGGGTAATACCTAGCAATGTGCCTCGTGTCGCCACAAGTAAAACAAGCCCTCAGTGGACGACCTTGGAAACTCTGAAGCAGCGGTGCACTGATAGGTGCTGATGGTACACTGTAGGACTGCTGGTCAGAATACTACCCATGAAAACCATGATCACCTGATGCACCATGGGAAACCTGGAGCGCTGACTGGAAAGGCCTAGAAGGCTGACCCCTATCATACGAATCTCTGCCTCTAGATGAGGCACCACTGAATCGGCCTGACTGACGGGGTCTCTTGTCTGCTCTATGACCACCCCCATGTGGCAATACCATCTCGATCCTCCGGGCCACATTGGCCACTTCCTGAAAAGTGATATCATTCCCCGTCTCTCTAGCCATCTGGAGACGAATAGGCTAAATGAGTCCATCAATAAACCGTCTCACTCTCTCCTTCTCAGTGGGGAGTATGATAATAGCATGGCGAGCCAACTCAATAAACCTGGTCTTGTACTGGGTGACTGAAATGGATCCCTGATGGAGACGCTCGTACTGCCTCCGATAGGCCTCTCGCTGTGTGATAGGGTGAAGCTTCTCCAGAAATATAACGTGAACTGCTCCCAGGTCAAGGCTGGTGACCCTACTGGTCTAGCTAAACAGAAATCCCTCCACTAAATCTTGGCAGATCCAGACAACCTGTAACGAAATCGACCCCATTGGTCTCAATAATACCCATGTTCCGAAGAACCTCGTAGCAGTTGTCCAAATAATCCTGAGGATCCTCGGTAGACACACGACTGAAAATAGTAGTGAAGAGCTTGGTGAACCTATCCAATCTCCATAAATCATCGGCAGACATGGCTGCCCTATCACCGGCCTGGGCTACCACACCCGGCTGAGCTGCTCCAACTGGTAGAACTGCTGGAGCCTGAACCTGGGGAGCTACCTGCACCGGAGTACGAGTAGCAGGAGTCGGGGCCCCTCCTCCAGCCTGAGAGATAGCTGGTGCTACAGGAAGCAAACCCACTTGGGTAACACTCTCCACGAGGCCCACCAATCGGACCAAAGCGTCCTGAAGAACTAAGGTAGCAATAAACCCCTCTAGGACCTGAGCTGGGCCCACTAGAACTGTTGGGGCTGGGGTGGAAACCTCCTCGTCAAAGTCGACCTGAGGCTCCGCCACTGGTGCTGCTGCTCGGGGCTGAGCTCTGCCCATACCTCGACCTCTAGCACGGCCTCGTCCTCTGCCCCTATCGGGAGCTGCCTGGGGCAAGGACTGCTGATCAAAAGATGAGGAAGCGTGTGTTCTCGCCATCTGCGAAAAGACAGAGTAGAAATTCAATTAGCATTATGAAACCAAACCGCACGACAAGAAAGAACAAATGTGAAACTTTTCCTAACTCGGTAGCCTCTGGGGATAAATACATACGTCTCCGTACCGATCCCTCAGACTCTACTAAGCTTGTCCGTGAGTTGTGAGACCTATGCAACCTAGAGCTCTTATATCAACTTGTCACGATCCAGATTTTCCACCTTCGGGAGTCGTGATGGCACCTACTATTGGGAGCTAGGCAAGCCAAGTGTATTACTTTTTCATTAATAATGTAATCCTTCTTAACAATTATCGGCAACAATATTAAAGCAGCGAAATTAACTGAATAAGCGAAAGTCTTAAATTAGAGAAATACTGAATAGAAATACGGAAAATTCAACATAAGCCTCTACTCAAGACTGGTATCACAACACTCACGAACTACTAAGAGTACTAAATACGATGTTTGAAAGAAATACAACTGTTTGTCTCGAGTAAAACGAGATAACAGACTAAAGTAAAGGATAGAGGAGATGCCGGGCCTGCGGATGCCTGCAAGGCTACCTCGGTGTCTCATTGGACTAAAGGCCGGCTCCCGTGCTACTGTTGCTGCTGTCTAGGACCTGGATTTGTGCAAAAGAGCACAGAGCGTAGTATCAGCACATCCGACCCTATGTGCTGGTAAGTGTCTGGCCTAACCCCGGCGAGGTAGTGACGAGGCTAGGACCAGACTCCAGATAAAATCTGTGCAGATATATATACAAGTACAACGGAGAAGTAGCAAGAAAAAAATAATTTAAGCTGGGGAAGTGAGCATGATTCAAGGGCAACAGATAGAAATAAAATATCAGAAATAATAGAACGTACATCTACAGTTTAGCTCCTAGCACCAAATGAAGAGATAAGGAAACTTTCATATTCAACTCATCTTGTTCCAGGCGTGCAACCCGATCCCATTTCTCAATATCCCGTGGTAGGCGTACCATCCGCTCCCATTTCAATATCACTCGTGGTAGGCGTACCACCCGCACCCATTTCAATATCACTTGTGGTAGGCGTACTACCCACTCCCTTTACTTCCAACACAGTACACAATACAATCCTGGCAAGGGAACAATCAAATTAATAATCTTCTCGGCAAGGGAAACATCTAAATTAATAATCTTCCCAGCAAGGGAAACAATAACAACAAGTCAAAAATTTCGACAAGGGTGAGTCAGCTATAACCAGTCCTATTCAACTTTTACTTGGCACAACTAATACCAATATTCTGTCACAACTTTCATAGGATCCATCAAGGGTACACAATTATCAAATTAAAACTCACGGTCATGCTCAACATCGACACATGGATACTCATCGCCATGCCCATACGTTGTACTCAACACAAAACAAGTAGCAATTATGACTCAACTCCTAATCCCTCAAGCTAAGGTTAGACCGAACACTTACCTCGATGCTTTGAATTCAACTCAAGTCTCAATTATAGCTTTACCCCTCGATTCCTCCACCAATTCGATCGTATATAATCACAAATTAGTTAATTACATTAATAAATACTAACTGAATCAATTTGAATATATAAAAATGAATTTTCCAAAATTTTGCCCAAAAATTCCAAAATTGCCCTCGATCCCACGTGGTCAAAACCCGAGGTTCGAACCAAAACTCGGTTATCCATTCCCCCATGAACCCAAATATATGATTTGTTTTAAAATCGGACCTCAAATTGAGGTCCAAATCACCGTTTTTAAAAAAACCTAGGTTCTACCCAAAACCCCCAATTTCACCCGTGAAAATCATTGATTTTAAGTTGAAAACATGTTAAATGATGTTAATGATTGAAAGAATTGAGTAAAATTGACTTACAAATTATTTGGAAGGAAATTTATTCTTGAAAAATGGCCCAAGGAGTTTGTGTTTTGAAAGAATGGTGAAAAATGGTTCAAATTTGACTAAGTATAAAATATGCTGGGCCTCAGATGTGGGAAATGCGAACTGGGGTTCGTAATTGCGAACCTCGACCAGTTATGGGAATTGCGAACATTTGTTCGCGTTTGCGAACCATGAATAAAATTGGGGACTTCGCATTTGCGAACCACAATGTCGCATTTGCAAAAGTCTAGCTTTCACATTTGCGAAGCTTATCATCGCATTTGCGATGGGGATCAGGCCTGGAAAATCTCGCATTTGCGAGTGGACTTTCGCAATTGCGAGCCCGCATTTGCGAGCCAGGCTTCGCAAAATGCGAAGCCTGCAGGTCAGTTATAACAGCAAATTTCCAAGTCCAAAAATGCAACCCGTGGCCTATCCAAAACTCACCCGAGCCCTCGGGTCTCCAAACCTCATATACACACAACCTCAAAAATATCCTACTGACTTATTCACGCGATCAAATTGCCAAAATAACATCATAAACATCGAATTAATTCTCAAAATCCATGATTTCTTCCAAATTTTCATAAAACATCAAATTCCCATTTTAAGTCCGAAACACGTCAAACGACGTCCGTTTTCAACCAGATTTTACAGAAAGTGCTTAAATTATATATAAGACTTGTAACAGGCGCCAGAACCAAAATATGGGCTCGATTCCATAGTCTTCTAATCAAATTTTATTTCCAATTTCCCTAATTAATTCCAGAAAAAAATTTCACGCAAAAAATCATTTCTCGGGCTTGGGACCTCGGAATTCGATTTCGGGCATACGTCCAAGTCCCATATTTTTCTACGAACCCTCCGGGACCGTAAAATTACGGGTCTAGATCCGTTTACCCAAAATATTGACCGAAATCAAATTTATTTATTTTAATATCTAAATTTAGTATTTTTCTCACAGAATTCATATTTAAGCGTTCCGGCTATGTACCCGGACTGCGCACGCAAATTGAGGCAACTCTAAATGAGGTTTTCAAATACTTAAAAGTACATAGTAAGAAAACAGGTGATGACCCTTTGGGTCGTCATAGGTTAAGTAGCCGAGCATTGTCCGCGTTTGTAGCAGTAGCTTTGATACATCACCTAGTGTCTTTTGTGTATTTTCCATCCATGGGCTTCTGTTATTACTTGTTACTGTCTTTGTTTCAGTTTTCTTTTTGCATTCCCTTAGTGTTAGTTTTTTTAGTATTTTCACTTCAGTACCAGATTTGGTTTGCTTGTTATTGCCCTTCCATTTGTCGTGAGCCAAGGGTCTATCGGAAACAGCCTCTCTGCCTTCTTAAAGGTAGGGGTAAGGACTACGTACACTCTATCTTCCTTAGATCCTATTTGTGGGACTACATTTGAGTATGTTTATTGTTGTTGTTGTTGTATAGGAGATGTGTCTGGATAATGGTTTTTTTTTTAGCCCATTAACTATTTATTTTTGATTGTAAAAAAAATATAAAATTAATATAATTTTTGTATATAATATACACTTTTTCAACTATTATTTTAAGAGCGATTATACAATATTATTTTCTTGTCTTGGAGTACTTGGGAGATGTGGAGCCAACGACGGCGAAGGGAATGAAAAGAAATGGAAAAGAGAGAGAGTGTGTTAAAAAGAAAGGAGAGGAGTGAGTCGTCGTTTTATGGCTCTATTTTTTTTTATTATATATCGGAGATATAATTTTACAAATAAGAGATCCGTCTTTTATACATAAGAGATTTAAAAAGGATATTTTTTTAGTTTTAACATTGTAAATGACGATAAAGGTCTATTTTCTCAAATAAAACCTAGGTTTGAAGTTAATTTCAAAGTTTCTGACACATTTACCTAAATTTTGAAAATTACTTTATTAATTTCTCGACTAAATTAATCGAAAAGTTGTTCAAACTTTTTATTAGCTTCTATTTTGACTACAGTAATCAGTAGAATTAGACAATATTCAGCTTAAAATCTGGCTTACAATTTTGTGCATTGTCCGACTACTAAAGTCAAAATACTAAAAAAAATTAATTTTTTTTGGCTATAGCAGTTGAAAAATTGATCCAACTTTTTTGTTGACTTCTTCTCTGCCTGAAGTAGTAAAAATTATTCGCAAAAATTTTTACCAAGTCTTACGACTGCTATAGTCGTAACTGTAGTCAAATAAAATTAAAAAAAACTTAAAAATTTATTAATAATAAATTTTGGCTATTGTGGTGGGAAAGCTCTAACTACTATGCAGTCGAAATTAGTGTAAAAAAGAATAATTTTCTAGTAGTGAAAATTCATTGATGATTGTTGCAAAAGTAAAGTATTAATTACTATGTACAATATTTTTTTGGTAATTAAATAATTTTATGTATAGTATCAATATGTACAATGTCAAAACTGAGTTTCAAAACTTCATCAACTCAACCTATGTAGTAAAGCCTAAGGATAAAAATTTATTTTTGCTATTTTCTTCACAAACTTGTTGTGTCTTGATCCTCCGTTGACAACCTCTTGCACAATCTGTATAATTAACATTCCCAATGTCTTCTGTTGCCCTTGGAATACTCTCTTGTTTCGTTCCTTCGATAGATGATAAACAACACATGCCAATGTCAATCTGTATAGTTGTCTAGCTGCATTGTTGCCTTTTGCATTGTCTTCTGCCCATCGTATCTCGCTCTGCCACTCCATCACATGCCTTGTTATGCCTTGCCAGGTGAGCAGCTTACTCCGTATGCTTATAGCTACTCCACACCTAAATATCAAGTGATCCATAGCCTCGCACATAGGGCAGTTTAACTATATACAATATTATTATATAGGATAATACATATATCATAATTACCCTCGGGTGTCATGATTAATTTTTGAATAACATCATGAATTAAGAAAGATTTTGCAATTAGCCATTTAGATTTTTACAATTTTTATTCTAGAGTAAAATCACATTTTCTTTTTTTAAAGGTAAGGAGTCTACAACTTCTAAATATATGCCTGCCTAGAAGTTAATTCTATTGGTGATAATAGAGGTATTTGTGAAGTTCCTAGATGCTATGATTGATACTTGGGGCAAGTATCTAAAGAATTAGTGGTTTGTTTTTTCTTTGAATCTTGTACATAATTATTATTTAGTAAATATAATTTTTTTTGTTACCAAAAAATAATAAATAAAATTTATTTAATTGCCAAAAAAAAAGTTAGCAGTGCACACCATTATAATGCAATTCACAAAGATTTATATTTTACCATCAAAATCAGTGCAAAAGATAAATTTGAAATTTTTTCTCAATGATGGCAGAGAAAATAGGATAATATAGGAGGGGCGAAGTCATCATATTAATATTTTTGAGGTTAAGTTACTTATTTTCGGCGAAAGTTCCATCTTTTAGATGGACCCTAATTGTTATATTAGTTCATAAAATATATCACATTAAAATATAATTGTACATACAATTTTATAATACCTAAACATAAATGTCAAAATTGAAACTCCAATGTCCAAACTATATTTAGATTTGCTAATCATATGCATGATAAAGTATCTCAAAGAGATCATTATATACATAATTGGTGTGACTCAATTGCTAATTTAATCACCAATAAGCGAGTCATTTTCTTTAGTTATTTAATCACCACCATGAATATTACATTATTACCAGATAATATCATTTGAGTATTCTCTCCTCATATTTTCTTTCATATTTCCAGAAGTTATTTTCTTCTCTTTCATATTCCCCTAGCTTCTCATCCATAGTTATGTGATCGCACTACCCTGGCATGATATCATCCTCTCTAATTTTGAGGCGAGTCGTGAGTTCCAAATGCCTGCAAATCCCCCTAATAATCATCTAGATTTTAGCTTTTACTTGAAAGAACCCTTTAATTTTACGGTGCAATTTAGGACTTATCATCTATTCATTCTGCTTGAACAATGCTTGGATTGCTCGAATCATCACATAACATCATCAACAATGCCACCCTTATTTCGTCGCATGCACATAATTATGAAACCTCCCCCCCCCCCCCCCC
>MU767099.1:199685-254084 GCA_026770625.1 Nicotiana glauca
AACTTGAGCCCGCCTCTTGAAACCTTACAAAAGTCACAAATCCCGAATACCTATTTAAATACGAGTCCGACCATACAAATTTCATCTAAATTTGACTCCGAATCATGGTTCAAATCCCTATTTTCATTTTAAAAATATTTTGTCAAAATCCCTAATTTTCTTCAGTTAGATTCATTATTCAAATTCTAAAATCAAGGATAAATCATAAATAATAATCAAATTTGAGTAAAAAACTATCATGGCCCAAAATCCCAACCACGGGGCCATGATGGCGCCTAACATTTGCTTGCTAGGCAAGGCAACATTAGCATACAATTTTTCAATTGAACAATTTAAAAGCAACATTTTAAGAATTCAAGATTGGTATAATAATAAATCTATACACAACGTTGTCTAGACTTAATCCCAGAAATTGGTGTCGTAAGTACATGAGCTATTAGATTACTACTACAAACAGAGTCTGAAAAGAAATACAGTTGTTCGCATACAAATAAGCAGTAATATAGATAGGAAGGGGACTTCAAGAGCTGCGAACACTGAGCAACTCTATCTCAAGTCTCCTAAAAGTATAGGCTCGAGCAATCTCCGCTATGCACCATTGGAATAAATATCGGGATCTGCACAAGAAGTGCAGAAGTGGAGTATGAGTACAACCGACCCTATGTACTCTTTAAGTGCCGAGCCTAACCTCGATGAAGTAGTGAAGAGGCTATGACAAGACACTCATTGTAAACCTGTGCTAATACAAGTAAAAAAGTGATACCGAAGTAGAGAGACAAATAATTAACATGCTAACCGAAATAGAATAATGACAGAGGGCCCCAAAATATCACAACTTCTTAGTCTCACACTACAATACAATAACGAAAACCAACAGCCAAAACGTAACTATAATACAACCTCTCTGTTGCGACACAATCCCAATCCATAAATAGAATAACCAATACTATTGTGGCATTCAACCCGATCCACATATGTATAATATACTATTGCAGTGTGTAACCCTGTTCATATATATAATATATTGTTGCAGCGTGCAGCCCGATCCTCCTCTATATATATATATAATACTATTGCGGTGTGCAACCTAATCCACATATATAATATATTATTACAGTGTGCAACCCGATCCCCTCTTCAACCCAATACTATTGCGGGTGTTTTATATATATATATATATATATATATATATATATATATATTTGCATGCGTGTATTATTACAACATGCAACCCGATTGTCACGACCCAGATTCTCCACCTTCGGGGGTCGCGATGGCGCCTACACGTAGAACTAGGCAAGCCACAAATTGTAAACTCCTAACTCTTTCATTTTAAATTCTTTTTACCAATCATAACAACAAGTTTTAAATATTAGAATAACAGCGAAAATATGAAATTAAAGCGGAAGACTTAAATTAAATAAACCGAATAATAATGCAGAAATCATCATATGTCTCTACCCAAGAACTGGTGTCACAACATCCACGGACTACTAAGACTACTAAATATAATAGTTTGAAAGAAATATAACACTGTTTGTATCGAAACATGAGATAACAAAATGAAGTATAAAATAGCGGAGACGTCGGGCCTGCGGACGCCTGCAAGGCTACCTCAGTATCTCGGTGGACTGAAGGCTGACTCCCTAGCTACTACTGCTGTCCGGTACCTGGATCTGTACAAAAGAGCATAGAGTGTAGTATCAGCACAACTGATCTCATGTGCTGGTAAGTGTGTAGCCTAACCTCGGCGAAGTAGTGACGAGGCTAGACCAGACTACCACATAAACCTGTGCATTTATATATATAGATACGGCAGAACAGAGATATAGAGCATGCTGCGTGGAAGATAGTAACTATGATTAAAAGTCATCAAGTAGCGAAAGAAGCAATATAACTCAGACAAAATAAAGAATCAGAAATCAATAAGCGCACGGTATCACCCTTCGTGCTTTTACTCTCGTCCTCACCAAGCAATGATATAATAAAATGTGCACGGCATCACTATTTGTTTGAGTAACTATGAAATTCCCTCCCCCCCCCCTATTTCTCTATATGCGCAGATCGCAACCTTTATTTCGCTACAAAAGCATCAACAGTAAAATACCACCTTTATACTACACACAACATCAACAGTGAAATGCCACCCTTATACTCCACAAAACAATAATCAACCCGATATGTCCACATGTGCCACAATCACAAAACAATAATATTAAACTTTCATCAAGATATAAGCTCACAACTTAAAAACAAAGTGCACAAGGACATGGCAATAGCATAAAAGTATGAAGGGGTGTTCAACAAATAAAGCATGACTATGACTAAGTCAAATATAACAATCATGATCACGTAGTCATAAAGTGGTTTAAGCATATTTTATAAAAGTATATTATTAGATTAAGACATACTAATAGCCTAAGGTCTAATTCGGTCATAAGCCACATATAGCACCCGTGTACATGCTCGTCATCTTATGGATATTCTCACACACAATATTTGGCAAGATACTTACCTCAAACAAGTCAAATCAATGCTCTAATAATCCCTTGACTCTCAAATCGACCATCTAACAAGTCAAATCTAGCTAAAAATAATTCAATAACATCAAACACAACTATAAAAGTCGTAACTATAATCTTTAACAAAAATAAAAAAAAGTCAATCAAAAAGTCAACTTGAGCCCACCCCTTGAAACCCCCACAAAAGTCACAAATCCCGAATAACTATTTGAATACGAGTCCGACCATAAAAGTTTCATTTAAGGTTGACTCCGAATCATGGTTCAAATCCTTATTTTAATTTTAAAAATATTTTGTCAAAATCCCTAATTTTCTTCACTTAGATTCATCATTCAAATTCTAAAATCAAGGATAAAATCATAAATAATTATCAAATTCGAGTAAAAAAACTGTCATGGCCCAATATCCCAACCACGGGGCCATGATGGCGCCTAACATTCGCTTTCTAGGCAAGGAAACATTAGCTATACAATTTATCAATTGAACAATTTAAAAGCAACATTTTAAGAATTCAAGATTGGTATAATAATAAATCTATACACAACGTTGTCTAGACTTAATCCCAGAAATTGGTGTCGTAAGTTCATGAGCTATTAGATTACTACTACAAACAGAGTCTGAAATGAAATACAGTTGTTAGATACAAAATAATCAGTAATATAGATAGGATGGGGACTTCAAGGGCTGCGAACGCTGAGCAACTCTATCTCAAGTCTCCTAAAAGGACAGGCTCGAGCAATCTCTGCTATGCACCATTGGAATCAATATCGGATCTGCACAAGAAGTGGAGTATGAGTACAACCGACCCCATGTACTCTTTAAGTGCCGCGCCTAACCTCGATGAAGTAGTGAAGAGGCTATGACAAGATACTCATTATAAACCTGTGCTAATACAAGCAAAAAAGTGATAATGAAGTAGAGAGACAAATAATTAACATGCTAATTGAAATAGAATAACGACAGAGGGCCGCAAAATATCACAACTACTCAGTCTCACACTACAATACGATAACAAAAACCAACAGCCAAAATGTAACTATAATACAACCTCTCTATTGCGGAACAAACCCAATCCACAAATATAATAACAATACTATTGTGGCATTTAACCCGGTCCACATATGTATAATATACTATTACAGCGTGCAACCCGATTCATATATATAATATATTGTTGCAGCGTGCAACCCGATCCTCCTCCATATATATATAATACTATTGCGGCGTGCAACCCAATCCATATATATAATATATTGTTACAGCGTGCATCCTGACCCCCATATATATATATATGCGTGCGTGTATTATTACAACATGCAACCCGATTGTCACGACCCGGATTCCCTACTCTCGGAGGTCGCGATGGCGCCTACTCGTAGAAACTAGGCAAGCCACAGATCGTAAACTCCTAACTCTTTCATTTTAAATTCCTTTTACCAATCATAACAACAAGCGTAAAATATTAGAATAATAGCGAAAATATGAAATTAAAGCGGAAGACTTAAATTAAATAAACCGAACAATAATGCAGAAATCATCATATGGCTCTACCCAAGAACTGGTGTCACAACATCCACGGACTACTAAGACTACTAAATACAATAGTTTGAAAGAAATATAACACTGTTTGTCTCGAAACATGAGATAACAGAATGAAGTATAAGATAGTGGAGACGTCGGGCCTGCGGATGCCTGCGAGGCTACCTCGGTGTCTCGGTGGACTGAAGGCCGACTCCCGAGCTACTACTGCTGTCCTGTATCTAGATCTGTGCAAAAGAGTACAGAGTATAGTATCAACACAACTGACATGTGCTGGTAAGTGCCTAGCCTAACCTCGGCGAAGTAGTGACGAGGCTAGACTAGACTACCACATAAACCTGTGCATTTATATATATAGATACGGCGGAACAGAGATACAGAGATAACCACTCAATATGGGAGGGGAAGCATGCTGCGGGGAAGATAGTAACTATGATTAAAAGTCATCAATTAACAAAAGAAGAAATATAACTCAGACAAAAATAAAGAATCAGAAATCAATAAGTGCACGACATCACCATTCGTGCTTTTACTCTCGTCCTCACCAAGCAATGATATAATAAAATGTGCACGGCATCACCCTTCGTGCTTTTACTCTCTTTCCTCACATATAATCAATAGAATCGGCATGGAATGGTACATCGTGCGGCATGGCATCACCCTTCGTGCTTTACACTCTTTTCTCACAATAAACAAATAATGCACGACATCACTTTTCGTGTTTTGCACTCTTTACTCACATTAAACAAACAATGCACGACATCACCCTTCGTGCTTTAACACTCTTCCTCGCCCAAAAAACAATCACAAACAAAGGGCAAGGGAATAAACAAAATTAGAATAGAAATACCGGCAAGGGAACACAATCAAACAATTAAATCCCAGCAAGGTTACAACATCAATAATCTCAACATCCCGGCAAGGGAAAATAATCAACAAGCATCAATATCCCAGCAAGGGAACAGTTTAATCATTCTTTCTCTTTCTTTCACTTTTGTTTCATAACTCACCTTACCACTTGAGCCAATGATCCAAAGGGTTCAATCATCTCATATGCTTTCATAATTGTAATATAACTTGAGCCAATGCTCCTCCATGTTCAAAGGATACAATTTCCTTCCACAAGCTTTTCACAACAAATAGTAATCATCACCAAATCATGAAAGATAAAACGAAATCAAAATATTCACAATTAAAGACTCATGGTCATGCTAGACACCAACGTATAGATACTCATTACCATGCCCATACGTCGTACTAGTCAATTACCACATAGCAAATAGGACTCAACTCCTAATCCCTCAAGCTAAGGTTGGACCAAACACTTACCTAGATGCCTTGAACACAAATCAAGCCTCAATTATAGTTTTAACCCATGATTCCACCGCCAATTCTCTCATATCTAACCAAAAATTACTTAATTACATTAATAAACACTAAATGAATTAACCCCAATGCATGAAAATGAATTTTCCAAAGTTTTACCCAAAAAGTCAAAAATCACCCCTGGGCCCACGTGGTCAAAACCCGAGGTTCGAACCAAACCCGATTACCCATTCCCCCACGAACTCAAATATATAATTTGTTTTGGAATCGAACCTCAAATTGAGGTCCAAATCCCCAATTTTTGAAAAACCTAGGTTCTACCCAAAACACCCAATTTCCCCCATGAAAGTCTTTGATTTTCGGTTGAAATCATATTAAAAGATGTTAATGATTGAAAGAAATGAGTAAAAACTAACTTACAATTGATTTGGGAGAAGGCTTGTTCTTGGAAAATCGCCTAAGTGTGTTTGGGTTTGAGAAAATATGAAAAATGAAGTCCAAGTGTAAAAATTGCAGGTCTCTGATATGGGAAATGCGAATATGGGTTCCCAATTGCGAACCCCAACCTCTCAGATATGGGAATTGCAAAACAGTGTTCGCATTTGCGAACCCTTCATAATTTCCCAGGTTTCGCATTTGCGAAGTATCTGTCGCAATTGCGACATCACATTTGCGACCTATGCTGAACAAGGGAGGTCTTGCATTTGCGATGGGTAAGCTCGCATTTGCGAGAAAAGGTGGCCTAGGCTAGCTTTGCATTTGCGATCCAGCCTTCGCAATTGCGAGCTCCTGCGAAGCCTGCAGGCCTAAACACACCAGCATTTTTTTAAGTTTCAAAAGCACCCCGTGGCCTATCCAAAACTCACTCGAGCCCTCGGGGCTCACAACCAAATATACACACAACCTTAAAAGCATCTTACAGACTTACTTGTGCAATCAAATCACCAAAATAACATCATAAATATCGAATTAAACCTCAAAATCAAAGAATTCTTTCAAACTTCATAAAACATCAAATTTTCCAATTTAGGTCCGAAGCATGTCAAACAACATCCGTTTTCAACCAAATTTTACATAAATGACTTAAACATATATAAGACATGTACCGGGCGCCAGAACCAAAATACGGGCCCGATACCAATACGTTCTAATCAAATATCATTTCAATTTTCCTTAATAATTTTAGAAAAACAATTTCTTTTAAAATTCATTTCTTGGGCTCGGGACCTCGGAATTCGATTCCGGGCATATGCCCGAGTCCCATATTTTCCTACAAACCCTCCGGATCACGGGTCTGGATTCATTTAAACAAAATGTTGACCAAAGTCAAATTTATTCATTTTAATATTAAAATTTAGCATTTTTCACAGAATTTCACATTTAAGATTTTCGGCTATGCATCCGGACTACGCATGCAAATCGAGGTGACTCTAAATGAGGTTTTCAAGTCCTCGGAGATACAGAATTCAATTAAAACAGGTGATGACCCTTTGGGTCGTCACATTCTCCACCTTTAAAATAACTGTTCGTCCTGGAACGAACAGAAGAAGGAAGTACCTGAGTCGGGGAAAAGATGAGGATAACGGCTCCGCATATCAGACTCGGACTCCCAGGTCAATGCCTCAGGAGGCTGACCTCTCCACTGAACACGAACCGAAGGGGAACTCTTCAACCTCAACTGACGAATCTGCCGGTCTAGAATAGCCACCGGCTCCTCCTTATAAGACAGATCCTTGTCCAACTGGACAGTGCTAAAATCTAACACGTGGGCTGGGTTGCCGTGATACCTCCGAAGCATGGACACATGAAACACTGGATGCACGGATGATAAGCTCGGCGGCAAAGCAAGTCTATAAGCCACCACCTCTCCCATTCGATCAAGAATCTCAAATAGACCAATGAACCTAGGACTAAGCTTGCCCTTCTTCCCAAATATCATCCGCCCTTCAGAGGCGACACTCGGAGCAATACCCTCTCACTAACCATAATGCCACATCTCGAACCTTGCGATCTGCATAGCTCTTTCACCTAGAATGAGCTGAACGAAGCCTATCCTGAATGATCCTGACCTTGTCCAAGGCCTCCTAAACCAGATCCGTACCCAACAACCGAGCCTCTCCCAGCTCAAACCATCCAGTCAGAGACCGAGTTCGCCTACTATATAAGGCCTCATAAGGAGCCATTTGGATGCTCGACTGGTAGCTGTTGTTGTAGGCAAAGTCCGCTAAAGGCAAGAACTGATCCTTCAAACCACCAAAGTCAATGACAAAAGCTCGGAGCATATCCTCTAAAATCTGAATAGTCCACTCGGACGGACAGTCCGTCTAGGGATGAAATATTGTGCTCAACTCAACCTATGTGCCCAACTCTCGCTGAACTGCTTTCTAGAAGCACGAGGTAAACTGTGTACCCCGGTCTGAAATGATAGATGCGGGCACATCTTGAAGGCGAACAATCTCCCAAATATAGATCTCAGCTAACCTCTCAGAAGAATAGGAGACTGCCATAGGAATGAAATGTACTGACTTGGTCAACCTATCAACAATGACCCAAACTACGTCGAACATCTTCTGAGTCAGTGGAAGTCTAGTAACAAAGTCCATAGTGATCCACTCCCACTTCCACTCGGGAAGCTCAATCCTCTGAAATACACCACCAGGCCTCTGATGCTTGTATTTAACCTGCTGACAATTCAAACAACGAGTCGCATATGCTACGATATCCTTCTTCATTCTACGCCACCAATAATGCTACCGCAAATCCTGATACATCTTCGTAGCGCTCGGATGAATAGAGTATCGGGAGCTATGGGCCTCCTCCAAAATCAACTCTCGGATACCGTCCACATTAGGCACACATACTTGACCCTGCAATCTCAAAACTTTATCATCATCTAAGGTAACATGCCTGGCACCTCCGCGCTGTACCGTGTCTCTAAGGATACACAAATGGGGATCATCATACTGTTGATCACGGATACGCTCTAATAACGAAGAACGAGTAAGCTAAAACATGACTGGGCTCTGAAACATCCAGCCTCACGAACTGATTGGCTAAGGCCTGAACATCCAAAGCAAGCGGTCTCTCACCGACAGGAATATATGCAAGACTTCCCATACTGGCTGACTTCCTACTCAAAGTATCGGCCACCACATTAGCCTTCCCTGGATGATATATAATGGTGATATCATAATCCTTCAATAACTCCAACTACCTCCTCTGCCTCAAATTCAATTCGTTTTTCTTGAACAAGTACTGAAGACTCTTGTGATCCGTGAACACCTCACATTCCACGCCATATAGATAATGCCTCCAAATCTTCAATGGTGAACTATGGCTTCCAACTCCAAATCATGAACCAGATAGTTCTTCTCATGAATCTTCAACTGCCTCGAAGCATAGGCAATGACTTTGCCATCCTTCATCAACACTGCTCCAAGCCCAACACGGGAAGCATCACAATAGACTGTATAAGGCCATGAACCCGTGGGCAAAACTAACACCGGTACTGTAGTCAGAGTTGTCTTAAGCTTCTAAAAGCTCGCCTCACACTCATCCGATCATCTGAATTGGGCACCCTTCTGGGTCAATCTGGTCATCGGGGCTACAATAGATGAAAACCCCTCCACGAACCATCGATAGTAGCCTACCAACCCCAAGAAACTCCGAATCTCTGTAGCTGATGCTGGTCTATGCCAGTTCTTGACTTCCTCAATCTTCTTTGGGTCCACCTGAATACCCTCTACTGATACAACATGACCCAGAAATGCAACTGAACCCAACCAGAATTCACACTTCGAGAACTTAACATATAACTGACTATTCCTCAGAGTTTGAAGAACCACTCTAAGGTGCTGCTCGTGCTCCTCCTGGATGCGGGAGAATATCAATATATCATCAATGAAAACTATTACGAATGAGTCCAAATAAGGCCCGAATGCTCGGTTCATCAAGTCCATGAAAGTTGTTGGGGCATTTGTCAACCCGAATGACATAACCAAGAACTCATAATGCCCGTACCTAGTGCTGAAGGCTGTCTCAGGGACATCGGATTCCCTAATCCTCAACTGATGGTAGCCAGATCACAAATTAATCTTGGAAAATACCCTGGCACCCTGAAGCTGGTCGAATAAATCATCAATCCTTGGTAGTGGATATTTATTATTGATTACCTTATTCAATTTCTGGTAAACAATACACATTCTTATTGACCCATCCTTCTTCTTGACAAATAACACCAGCGCACCCCAAGGTGAGACACTGGGTCTAATGAAACCCTTCTCAAGCAAATCCTGCAATTGTTCCTTTAACTCTTTCAACTCCGACAGGGACATACGATATGGCGGGATAGAAATGGGCTGAGTGCCCAGTACCAGATCAATGCAGAAATCAATATCCTTTTCGGGTGGCATACCCCACAGGTCTGAAGGAAAAATATCAGAGAACTCACGAACAACGAGCACAGAATCAATAGAGGGAACCTCAACACTGTAATCCCAAACATAGGCTAAATAGGCCAAACACCCCTTCTTGACCATACGTCGAGCCTTCACATACAATATAACACTGCGGTTAGAATGACCAAGAGTCCCTCTCCACTCTAAATGAGGCATAGCCGGTAAAGCTAAGGTCACATTCTTGGTGTGGCAGTCCAAGATAGCATGGTAAGGTGATAACCAGTTCATCCCCAATATAATATCAAAGTCAACCATGTCTAAAAGCAATAAATCTACATGAGTCTCCAAACCCCCAATCACCACAACACAAGAACGATGGACTCGATCAACCACAATAGAGTCACCCACCGGTATAGACACATAAACAGGAATACCCAAACTAGACCCTGGATTAAACAACACTGAAGCATCTCTATCACAAACTAGAACCGTACCTGTAATAACCGTATCTGAAGCCTCTGCCTCGGGCCTGGCCTGAAGAGCATAACATCGGGGCTGGGCCCTACCACTCTGATCTACCTCTCTAGGACGGCCTGCTGCTGGCTGGACTCCACCTCTGGTTGTCTGAGCTCCACCTCTTTGACCTCAACCTCCACCTATAGCACCTCTAACCCCACCTCTAGCCGGCTGGGCAGGCTGTGGAACACGTGGTGCCTGAACTATGGCATGAGAACCCTAGTGCTAAGAACTGCTCGGTGATCGAGAGCAAAATCTGGCAATATGACCCGTGTCACCACAATTGTAAGAAGTCCTCGACTGCTGAGTCTTCTGGCCCTGTCGACCTGAATGACCACCGCGGAAACTCTGAAGTGGCGGTGCACTGATAGGAGTTGGCGGTGCACTGAAGGGCTGCTGATCAGAATAGTGCGTGTGAGAACCACGACCACCTGAGGCACCGTGAGAAACCTGGAGGGCCGAATGGAAAGGCCTAGAAGGATGACCCCTATCATATGAATCTCTGCCTCCAGATGAGGCACCACTGAATCGGCCTTACTGACGGGGTCTCTTATCTGCCCTGTGACCACCCCTCTGTGACAATACCATCTTAATCCTCCTGGCCACATTGGCCGCCTCCTGAAAGGATATCTCGCTCCCAGCCTCTGTAGCCATCTGGAGACAAATAGGCTGAATGAGTCCATCAATAAACTGTCTCCCTCTCTCCCTCTCAGTGTGAAGTATAATAAGAGCATGGCGAACCAAATCAATAAACCGGGTCTCGTACTGGGTGACTGTCATGGATCCCTACTGGAGATGCTCGAACTGCCTCCGATAGGCCTCTCGCTGTGTAATAGGGAGAAATTTCTCCAGGAATAGATGCGTGAACTGCTCCCAGGTTAAGGCTGGCGATCCTGCTGGTCTAGCTAAACAGTAATCCCTCCACCAAGTCTTGGCGGTCCAAACAAGCAAAATGTAGCGAAATCAACCCCATTGGTCTCAACAATACCCATGTTCTGAAGAACCTCGTGGCAGCTATCCAAATAATCCTGAGGATCCTCGGTAGATGCACCGCTGAAGGTAGTAGTGAAGAGCTTGCTGAACCTATCCAATCTCCATAAAGCATCAACAGACATAGCTGCCACATCACCGGCCTGGGCTACCACACCCGGCTAAGATGATCCAACTGGATGAGCTGCTAAAGTCTTAATCGGGGGAGCTACCTTCTCCAGAGTACGAGTAGCAGGAGTCTAGGCTCCTCCTCCAGCCTGAGAAGTGGCTGGTGCTACAGGAAGCAAACCTGCTCGAGTGACACTCTTCATAAGGCCCACCAATCAGACCTGAGCGTCCTAAACAACTGGGGTAGCAATAAACCCCTCTGGGACCTGAGCTGGTTCTACTAGAACTGCTGGGGTTGGGGCCAGAACCTCCTCCTCAAGTCAACCTGAGGCTCCGCCACTGGTGCTGCTGCTCGGGGCTGAGCTCTGCCCATACCTCGGCCTCAACCTCTGCCCTTAGTGGAGAGCTGCCTGGGGCTCGGACTGCTGATCAGTAGATGAGGAAGCGCGTGTTCTTGCCATCTGCGAAAGAATAGAGTAGAAATTCAATTAGCATTGAGGAACCAAACCGCACGACAAGAAAGAGCAAATGTGAAACTTTTCCTAACTCTGTAGCCTCTGAGGGATAAATACAGATGTCTCCATATCGATCCCTTAGACTCTAGTGAGCTTTTCCATGAATTGTGAGACCTGAGCTGGTTCTACTGGAACTGCTGGGGTTGGGGCCGGAACCTCCTCCTCAAGTCAACCTGAGGCTCCGCCACTGGTGCTGCTGCTCGGGGCTGAGCTCTGCCCAAACCTCGGCCTCAACCTCTGCCCTTAGTGGGGAGCTGCCTGGGGCTCGGACTGCTGATCAGTAGATGAGGAAGCGCGTGTTCTTGCCATCTGCGAAAGAATAGATTAGAAATTTAATTAGCATTGAGGAACCAAACCACATGACAAGAAAGAGCAAATGTGAAACTTTTCCTAACTCTGTAGCCTCTGAGGGATAAATACAGATGTCTCCATATCGATCCCTTAGACTCTAGTGAGCTTTTCCATGAATTGTGAGACCTGAGCTGGTTCTACTGGAACTGCTGGGGTTGGGGCCGGAACCTCCTCCTCAAGTCAACCTGAGGCTCCGCCACTGGTGCTGCTGCTCGGGGCTGAGCTCTGCCCAAACCTCGGCCTCAACCTCTGCCCTTAGTGGGGAGCTGCCTGGGGCTCGGACTGCTGATCAGTAGATGAGGAAGCGCGTGTTCTTGCCATCTGCGAAAGAATAGATTAGAAATTTAATTAGCATTGAGGAACCAAACCACATGACAAGAAAGAGCAAATGTGAAACTTTTCCTAACTCTGTAGCCTCTGAGGGATAAATACAGATGTCTCCATATCGATCCCTTAGACTCTAGTGAGCTTTTCCATGAATTGTGAGACCTATGTAACCTAGAGCTTTGATACCAACTTGTCACGACCTGGATTCCCCACCCTTGGGGGTCGCGCTGGCGCCTACTCATAGAAACTAGGAAGCCACAAATCGTAAACTCCTAACTCTTTCATTTTAAATTCTTTTTACCAATCATAACAACAAGCGTTAGATATTAGAATAACAACGAAAATATGAAATTAAAGTGGAAGACTTAAATTAAATAAACCGAACAATAATGCAGAAATCATCATATGCGTCTACCCAAGAACTAGTGTCACAACATCCACGAAATACTAAGACTACTAAATACAATAGTTTGAAAGAAATATAACATTGTTTGTCTCGAAACATGAGATAACATAATAAAGTATAAGATAGTGGAGACGTCGGGCCTGCGGACACCTGCAAGGCTACCTCGGTGTCTCGGTGGACTGAAGGCTGACTCCCGAGCTACTACTGCTGTCTGGTACCTGAATCTGTGCAAAAGAGCACAGAGTGTAGTAGCAGCACAACTGACCCCATGTGCTGGTAAGTGGCTAGCCTAACCTCGGTGAAGTAGTGACGAGGCTAGACAAGACTACCACAAACAATGCTCAAGGGAATAAACAAAATAATATTAGAATCCCGACAAGGAAATACAATTAAACAATTAAATCCCGGCAAGGGTACAACATCAATAATCTCAACATCCCCGCTAGGGAAAATAATCAACAAGCATCAATATCCCAGGAGGGAAATAGTTTAATCATTCTTTCTCTTTCTTTAACTTTTGTTTCATAACTCACTTTACCACTTGAGCCAATGCTCCAAAGGGTTCAATCATCTCATACGCTTCCATAATTGTAATATAACTTGAGCCAATGCTCCTCGATGTTCAAAGGACACAATTTCCTTCCACAAGCTTTTCACAACAAATAGGAATCATCACCAAGTCATGAAAGATAAAACGAAATCAAAATATTCACAATTTAAAGACTCACGGTCATGCTAGATACCAATGTATAGATACTCGTTACCATGCCTATATGTCGTACTCGACAATTACCACATAGCAAATAGGACTCAACTCCTAATCCCTCAAGCTAAGGTTAGACCAAACACTTACCTCGATGCCTTGAACATAACTCAAGCCTCAATTATAGCTTTACCCCATGATTCCACCGCCAATTCGCTCGTATCTAACCATAAATTACTTAATTACATTAATAAACACTACATAAACCAACCCCAATGCATGAAAATGAGTTTTCCAAAGTTTTACCCGAAAAGTCAAAAATCACCCCGGGCCTACGTGGTCAAAACCCGACGTTCGAACAAAAACCCGATTACCCATTCCCCCACGAACTCAAATATATAATTTGTTTTGAAATTGGACATCAAATTGAGGTCCAAATCCCTAATTTTTTAAAAAACTAGGTTCTACCAAAATCACCCAATTTCCCCCATGAAAGTCTTTGATTTTTGGTTGAAATCATGTTAAAAGATGTTAATGAGTGAAAGAAATGAGTAAAAACTAACTTACAATTGATTTGGAAGAAGTCTTGTTCTTGGAAAATCGCCTAAGTGTGTTTGGGTTTGACATAATATGAAAAATGAAGTTCAAATCGGTTAGTGTAAAAATTGTAGGTCTCTGATATGGAAATGCAAATATGGGTTCGCAATTGCGAACCCCGACCTCCCAGATGTGGGAATTGCGAAACAGGGTTTGTATTTCCGAACCCTTCATAATTTCCAAGGTTTCGCATTTGCGAAGTATCTGTCGCAATTGCGACATTGCATTTGCGAATAAGGGATCACATTTGCGACCCATGCTGAACAAGGGAGGTCTCGCATTTGCGAGAAAAGGTGGCCTGGCCTGGTTTCGCATCTGCGATCCAGCCTTCGCAATTGCGAGCTCGCATTTGCGAGCCAGGCTTCGTATTTGCGAAGCTTGCAGGCCTAAACACACCAACATTTTTTTAAGTTTCAAAAGCACCCCATGGCCTATCTAAAACTCACCCAAGCCCCCGGGGCTCCCAACCAAATATACACACAATCTCAAAATATCATACGGACTTACTTGTGTGATCAAATCGCCAAAATAACATCATAAACATCAGATTAAACCTCAAAATCCAAGAATTCTTTCAAACTTCATAAAACATCAAATTGTCCAATTATGGACCGAATCACGTCAAACGACGTCCGTATTCAATCAAATTTCACAGAATTAACTTAAAACATAAGACCTGTACTGGATGCCGGAACCAAAATACAGGCTCGATACCAACACGTTTTAATCAAATATCATTTCAATTTTCCTTAACAATTTCAGAAAAATAATTTCTTTTAAAAATTCATTTCTTGGGATCGGGACCTCGGAATTCGATTTCGGGCATACGCCCGAGTCCCATAATTTCCTACGGACCCTCCGGGACCGTCAAATCATGGGTCCGGATCTGTTTACCCAAAATATTGAGCAAAGTCAAATATATTAATTTTAACATCAAATATAGCATTTTTCACAGAATTTCACATTTAAGCTTTCTGGCTACGCGCTCAGACTGTGCACGCAAATCGAGGTGACTCTAAATGAGGTTTTCAAGGTCTCGCAGACACAGAATTCAATTAAAATAGGTGATGACCCTTTGGGTCTTCACACTGATCCTCATATTTAATAATAATAACTACCAACTAAGACGTATATCACAACATATAAAAAAGGAACTGAACGCATAAACTATCTAAGACAATCCAATAGAACATATTAAAGTTAAATAGGAAGCAAGTAAAGGCAATTAAGAAAGTAAAGGCATGAGATGGATAATAGCATGGATCTAATAACATGTAGAGTATGGAACAAGTAAAGGCAGACTATAGAAAAAGTCACGAGCACATGAAATCATGTAGCAAATAGAGGCATGTAACAAGTGAAGACATATATTTAACAAGTAAATACATGTAGCGATTAAGGCATGTAACAAGTAATAACTTGGAATAAATGAAGGCATGATATAACTGAAGAGATGCAATTAAGTAGTCCACCCTGCATTATTAACCCCATGACAATGTATATATAATCGTCACCTTGTAATACGTTGTCCCTACACATAAATTACGTAGCGAATAGACCTATCAAGTCTTAATTTCCTCAAGTCAAGGTTAATCACGGCACTTACCTCTTTCCGAAAATAAGTCAACAATCCGACACGGCTTTTTCTTTAGAACAAGCCTCCAAACCAATCGCATCTAGTCAAATATTGTTCAAACGCATCAAAATAAGATTTAGAAACTACCCCCATTCTTTAACATAATTAAAAATTCAATAAAAAGTCAACTCGAGCCCACATGGTCGAAATCCAAAATTAAGATCAAATTCTAACTATCACATTCACCCTCGAGTCCAAAATGTGATTTATTTTGAAATCCGACTTTAATTCGAGATCTAAATTTTAATTTTATAAAATTTCTAAATTCTACCCAAAACTCTTAATTTCTACTTTGAAATTCATTGATTTGATGTAAAAGTTCATAAAAAAGTAATTGAAATGATCGAAAACATGTTAAAGTTATTTACCAATGAATTTGGGATGAAATTGCTCTTCAAAAATCGCCTCTAAGGAGTTTAGGTTTCAAAAATGATATGAAATGAGATAAGTCCTGAAATCCTAACATTTTACCCAGCTACAGATGTAGCAATTGCGAGCACTTGTTCGCAATTGTGACCATTGCAAAAATGAACCATTGATCGCAAATGTGATCAGTGTCTTAGCCACACAGTTATCGCAAATGCGACATTTCCTTCGCATTTGCAAAGACCCTCCAGATTGCAAATGCATACCCAGACATCGCAAAATCGAAGCAACACCCAGTCTTCATGTATCGCAAATGCGACACTCAGGTTTCTAAGGCGAACCTCGTCCATTTCGCAACTAAAATGCTTTCTTCGCAAAAGCAAAGTCCCAACCCCGACCCATTTTCGCATTTGCGAGCCTGACATCGCAATGCAAGGCTCGCAATTGTGATCAGGTCTTCGCAGATGCGAGGCCTGCAAGTTCAACACATCAGCAGTCTAAAACATTCCAAAAGACATTTGAAACCCACCCCGAGCCCCTTGGGCTCCAGTCCAAACATTCACACATGTGTAATTATAACATCATGCAAACTCGCTCGCTATCTCAAATTGTTAAAATAATATTAATTATTAAGAATCAACCATCAAAACTTGAGATTGTCAACTTCTTCAACTTTTCACATAGTGTGTCGAAATGGCTTCCAATCACTCGTGACCCCAATCAAATATGCGTACAAGTCCAAAATTTCATACTAACCCATCAGAATCGTCAAAGTACTAATATGAGGTTATTTACCAAAAGCGTTGATCGTAATCAACTCTAGCCTAATTTTAAGTCGAAAATCACATTTTCTTTTTATCCTGTTTAGTTATAGGAAACCTACATTCCCCTCCTATCTTATACTTGCCCAAATCACTTGGTCTAATCCCTATCCACTTGATATCCAAACTAGACAAAATAATCGATCCATTAAAATACTTAAACCCACGAGGATCACTATCCACCAATGCCAAAATAGGCAAATGCAGCTTCATCTTCATTTTCCTAAAAACACTTGGGGTTTTACATCCAGTTTCTGCTTTACAGTAACAAGTATACAAGGAAATAAACCGATCTTACAACCTCACATAAATGACATCCTTTTCAACCAACAGAATGAGTAATGCATCACTCTTTATATTCCCAACCCTATCATTAATCCGAGGAACACATACTCCTAAAATTCCATTGTTCGCACAATTAACCATATTACCATATGGGGTATAAGTTAGGCAACCAACAATCATCCTTTTCAATTAAGGGGAAGGAACTGTGGAGAGGCCAACACTGGCAAGGGTTAGGGTTTCAAAAGTGGAGGCGTCAGCAGAGGCCTTGAGGGTTTATGGGGTTTTAAGGATTACAGAGTCGGGTTTGAGCTTGAATACCATAAATGGAATCGCCGTCGAAGCCGTTGGTTGCTTGCCAGACCGAAGTTTGATGAGTGGATTGGAAGAAAATGATACAACTGTTTGTAGGTTAAGAAGTAAAAGGCAGGCAAAGGAGAGAAGACACTTTTACAACACCACTGTGAGTGGAGAAAAGACAACTACAGAGGCTTTCAATTTTCAAAGTTTGACTCTCTTTTTGTTAAAAAACTACCAACAGAGACAAATTCTGGAACACTAAAATAAATGCAAAAAAGAAAAAAAAGAGTTTCAAACTATAAATATGGAGATACAACTGTTTAGCCTTAAAAATGAGTAAAAATTAAATTTGTACGCGGTTGAAGGGATACGTGATTTAATTAAATACAAATTATTTAAGGATAGCAAGTAGTTAAATTAAAAGAAGAATGAACAATCAAATCAATCCCAATGTGACGATCAAGCCTGATCTTAAGTTGAACGCTTAAATTCGGCCTCGATTGGCCCTCGATATAAGTTGGGTTGCAGTTAAATAACAAAGTAACTAAAGAAAACTTTGAATAATAATTAGAAGACAAAATGAACTTTTATTGCTTTGATATACGTATCAATAGTATGTTTAATTAAAAGAATTCTCCTCTTTATATATTAGAGGAATTTTAGTCCTAATACAAGTCTAAATAAGGTAAAAATCTTCTTTTTCCGATAAATGCCAATCCGCAGTTGATATCGGGCGGGATCCGCGCGTAATATCTGGTTGAGGGCGAATATTATGGCTCCCTACTTATCAAGACCAACCTTTCCTCCTTTTCCCGTAGTCTCGAAACTTTACTTGGTTCAGGTCTATTATGTTTCCCTGCCCAGTCCTAGATACATTGTTCACTCCTCCCAAGTTTCGATACGAGTGGTCCTTCGACCTTGCTTGTAGTTGCGTCGAACCTTGCTTCCCTCTTGTTTCCTTATCGGGTAATCATGGGAAACTTTTCCCCTATTTTTACCCGTACACAAATAGTTCCCTCACTTTTCGGAGAGCAGACTTATCAGAGTGACGAGAAGCAATTGACCCTGATTCCTTCTTACGTACTCAATAATCAAGTTGACGGGTCAGTAAAACATCCCATCAGTCGCGTTGTTCTGACTTCGGACACGTGTTAGCCGCCGGTTGACCATCCTCAAATATAAAATGTAACGCATTAATTACTCCCCCTCTTAAAAGTTTCGGTCCCTTTTTTCACTTTTTTACTTTCTAATTCCAGAACTCCTTAATTTACCGCTGAACTTTTCACTTATTCTTAACCTCTTTAAATCTTCATACATTGTTCCATATAACTTTATATTTTCATCTTCCCATCTTCAAATCTTCAAAATCCATCTTTAAATCTTTAAGTTTGACCTTCAAACCATCATCCTCATCTTCAAATCTTCATCTTTACCTTTAAATCTTCATATTTCCCTGAATTCGATGGTGATTACAGACCGTTCCTTCAACTTCTAACCCGACCACGGATGCTGAGGTGGTCGTACCTGAAGTGGCTCAGAAAAATTCTTTGATGAACTTCATCCCCAGAGGTTGCTCTATTGAAAACGACTTCAAGGTCGAAAAAGCCTCCAATCAACAAGATCAAGGCGGAGAGGTATAGAGGTACATATGCTTTATTACCGAGGATACACTTCCTACAGTTTGGGAGGACTTCAATTGGGGGGAAGGGGGGAAAAGAAGTGGTCGTCCCTGGTCCCGATGAGGACATTACCACTTATGTGGAGGGGTATCTAAGTGTTTACACTTGCTCTGGTGGATCCCATAATCCTTAATTTTTGTAAAAGGTATGAGGTCTGCCTCGGGAAGATTTACCTGTCCTTTTGGAGGATCGTAATCCTTCTCCGCCACTTTGTCAACAACATTGAAGAACCTCGATTTACCATCGACCACTTGCTTTGTCTCTACAGTCCCCGATTATTCTGGGGGGAGGGGGTTTAATCAAGCTCGTTCCCTTCGAGTTCTTGTCGTTCCCTGAAAAGTAGAGTTTAGCCCATAAGTTTTTTTCCTTTTTAAGTACTTATAATTTCTTTTGTTCTTTTTTCTTATTGCCTCTTCTACCATCATGAAGCGGTTTCCCGAGTCCCCAATGCAGTTTCTTGATTCAAAGGGTAGGTCGAGAGATCTGCAAACTATAATCGTACTCCGAGCGTGAATAGTGTAAAATCTCAAAAGGCAAGTGAGAGGCCCGTTCCCATGGTGAGTGCCCCCGACAAAGTCTACTCCCATACTCAACCGTAATTTCCCTTAAGTTCTTTTTTCTTTCATAGGTTTTCCCAAGACCAGTGAGCTTCGAGCATTGGAAGAGGACGAGGCTCTGTCCTCACTCGATAAACCCTCTGCTTCGGGACAGCCTAAAACTGCTGCAAAGGAGGAAAAAAAGAGAAAAAAGAGGAAATCTTTGGGCTTTGTAGATGTGGACGATGAGGCCAAGAAGAAAAATGTAGTAGTTCAGGTCCAAAGAAGAAACAAGAAGAGTACCCAGACCAGGTACTAGGTCCCGACTCCCTATTTTGGAAGCCTGAAGGAAAATCGGTGGCTGCAACATCCCGAGAAGCTACTCCTGCCCTGATGGGATCCGCTGGTGTAATTGACATTATGGAGTCACCGTCTTATACAGAGTCTTTATTTGACGAGGCTCAGGCTGTCAAAGAAAAGCCAAATGAGACATCTCGGGCCGCAGACGAGGCCCTAAACCAGTTCTTTGAGGGCGTGGACATCGGTGCATTAGAGGATTATTCCAGGTTTGGTCACCCAGAAATCCCAAAAAAAGACATGCCATCGGAGGCAGGTGGGCCTAGCTCGAGCTCGAGCCCAAAGCTGGTGAAGTAGTTCCCTACTCCGATTATGGATCCCGATCGCAAAAGAACGGTCATATTATAATCCCAGCGGATACCCCAGTGTTGTCTAGACCCGTAGGAGTGGCCATCTATCTTTGTTGTTTGGTAACTAAAGAGGATCATGCTAGAATGAACGAAGTAGGCACACCGAGTAAGTTTCCATTTCCTTGTGTCCTTCATGTGGCTCATTTAACTTCATCGTATCTTCATTATTTCATTAATTTATTTTTTAAGCTTTGGTGGTTCATCAAGAAAGATTCCATCGATTTCGGATGGAATTCAGCCAACTCGAATTCGAGCTCAAGTAGCAAGTCCGATAAAATGATATGTACAAGGCTCTCAGTGAGCAAAAAGAAGAGGACCTCAAGGATCTCTCCATTTTCCAAGATGAGTTGGAGAAAGCTTAAAGGGAGGATTTGTCCGTGAAATGGGAGCATGCCGAACTTCTTGAGAAGGTAAGGATATTTGAGATTAAAAATGAGAGGCTGATTGTAATAGTTAACAATACAACCTCGCATATCCAAGAGAAGGTAGACCTGATTTACCAGCTCCGGGCTGAGATGAAGGAGCTCAGAGTTTTGGCCAAGACGTTGAGGAGCAGGATGAACCTTCTGGCCTCTGAAAAGGAGGCCACCAAAGAAGAGTTGGCGTCGATCAAGGACAACTCTAAGTGATGAGGGAAAAGGCCAACAAGTGGTCTCAGCTAAATGATGAGCTCTGAGCTCAACTAGGTTTGGCCGTTTCAGAACAGGACGACCTCTGCCGGGGTATACCGCTTTGAAGTCCAAGTTAGAGGCAGCTTCGATTGATTCCTCCGAGGTCGGGGAGCGCTTTCCCTGTACAAACAGACGTGAAAATAGTCGAGGCCCACTTAATAACAAAGGTGAGTACGTAAAGTGGCTATCCCGGAGGGAGACCCTCGAGGAGATTCACGCCCGAGGTTTGATCTATCAGTCGAGATTGAAGAGGCCAAGAGGATCGAGGACGAGGCAAAAGAGCTATATGATCCTGAGGGTTCTGGTGTTGAGTCGGGCTCTAGTAAAGATTAGGCGGAGATGCCTTATCTTTCTTTTTCATTTTCTTTTGTACTTGTTTATTTTGAGGTCGTTTGATCGTGCCTTTGTAAAGATTTTTGGAATATGTAAAATTTTCCCTTCGACTATACTGTGTCTTTTACTTTTTAGTATCTCTTTGCAACTTTCTATTTGAGGATTGTCATTAATGCCTTGCATAAAATTGGACATAGTCTAGAGTACTCATTTTCCCGAAGCTCGAATAAGGCCCGATTTTGTTAGTAACTCTGAGTTGCTTAGGCTTTGAAATACCTGATAAAAAATGATGCCTTTTAAGATTAAATTTTTAGTCATACACGATGGTGTTTTGCCGATGGCTACCTTTTAATAGGTTTTAATCACATGTAACCACCTTACTTTCTCAGTACGGACTTGGATGTCTCCGAGACGTTTCGAGTTGGCTGTAGCCTTTCATGTTAGGGCCCTGCCTAATAGGATCGGTGCCCTGAGATTTGATGGCCTGAGCTGTCCGATCTTTTTATTGGACAACAATCCCCGACTCGGGATAGCCCATAGGCTCAAGGATTTGGGATCCATTATTTGTTTTAAGTAACTCAACGAATATATCGATGGAATAAATGCAACGTGATAGAATATAGAGGGAAAATTTCTTTCACTACTTTGCATGTATAGTAAATAATCAAAGACACATAAGCTTTCTGCCTTGGCAAGAATGAACTACACGGGTACGACTCATTTGACCGTTTGACCCTTACAAAGATTTCTAATGATCGATCTTTGGCTTTTGATAAGTTAGGATTTTAACATGATTATACCCCCTACTTGCTATTGCTTTTGTTACAAATTGCCATAAAATAGTCCCAAAATGCTTACAAGTTGCGCTTGATTGCAGGTTTGAGTGACAAGAGACAAATGTCAAAGATCAGCTCAAAACGGAGTGAAACCTGCAAGTGTAAAAGACCAAGTGAAGTGAGGAACAAGAAGACCTAGCGTGGACCGCACTGATATGCCACGCGATCGCGCTAGGAGATTCAGAGGCTGGTTAATTTAAGTGCATGCCGCGCGGCTGCAGTCCGCGCCAGTAAGGTTCAGAGACTCACAAATGCAAGACAAAGTCCCATGCGGCCGTGCTACATATCAGTGCGGTCCGCGTGGAGGAGATTTAGAGAACTGGAAATTTGGCCATCTAGCCACGCGGCCGCGCTGACTTTCTGTGCGGTCCTTGCCCATCTTCCACCGCGGCCGCTCTACACTTCTGCGCGGTCCGCGGTCCCAACTTCAGAGATGAGATTTTAAGAGTCCAAGAGCCAACGCGGCCGCATGACATTTTTGCGCGATCCGCGCTGACCCCGCAGGGGTATTTTTGTCCAGTTTTTCTAGCCCGGTATAAATAGGACATTTTACCATTTTTAGGTTAAGTTTTAATTTCTGAATAGAGCTGCGCTCGTGACACTTAATATTGTTGCCATTTTCGGCACTTTTACTCTTCATTATTGTAGATTCTACTTAGTAATCAATTAATATGTTTAGTTCATCATCTATTTCTTCTATTTCTTCTCTAATTATGTCTAGATAAACCCATTAGCTAGGGTTGTGGCTCAACCCTAGTGTGGGTAGTTAATGGGTGTTGCATTCTAGGGTGAGATTGAGATTGGGTGTTTGTTATTTGGGTTAATTTTGGGTTTTAATTTAGAATTTGTGGTTTCAAGCATAGATTCAAGCTTTGTGGGTCTAACTCTTCTTGAGAAAGAGAGTCTATGACCCTAAAAGTTGACTCAACAAGAAATTGGGATGGACCCATGAGAATAGTAGTCCCAATTAACGGGTTAAACCTCGAGAGAGTAATTACGCTACTTGAACACTAGTTGTTTGGTCAAATTGGCCTACTCAATTGGTCTCGAGAGAGTCAATTGGGAAAAATCGTTCTCTCTACCGAGAGGTGTGAGAATGAATACAATTGTGCAACGGTTATAGCACAAGCCCCAAATATATCAATATCTTCTTAGTAACTTCTACCCGTTAGCTAGCCACCTAGGTAGTGTCACGAACCTAGTGCTTTTCTCCATATTAAATACAACTTAGCAATATTCTCCTCAGCATAATTTAGCTTTAATCCTAGATTACAATAGTAGTTTTAAGTATAAAACCCCCAAAAATGTTAGGAGTGCAATTGGAAGTACAAACGCAATTCTAGGCTAAATAGGCAATACAACTCCACTCCAAGCTCCCTGTGGAAATTCGAATCCGAACCACTATTCGGGTAAAAGCTGTTGCTATCTGCTCTTCCTACCATTGTGTAGAGTTGAGACGGCCGCGATCACTTTTTGGTGCCGTTGCCGGGGAGCTTACGGTGGTTACTATCTGTGTAGCTAGTTTTGTGTTTTGCTTCTGTTTCCTTCCTGTTTACTAATTTTGTTGTGTCGCTCTATCAGGTACAAATGGCTCTAAACGGAAATGACCCTCCTGGAAATGTGGTCGCGGGGGAGGAGGTTGAGAATCTTGAACAATAAGATGTATTACCTCAAGCTCCAAGGAGAGGACGAAATTCCAATACAAATGAGAACATACCAGTCCCTCCTCCGCCTCTACCAAGAGTAGCTCCAAGAGTCCTTCCAAACCAGGGTTATGCGAGTGCCATAGTTCCTCCCCGAATCCGGGCGGGGAATTTCAAATCACCAATGTTATGTTGATTTTGCTCGAGAAAAGAGGGTATTTTACGGGCGCCTCCGACCAAAATGCATAAAAGCACTTGAAGGGGTTCGTAGATACTTGCTGGAGGAGTAAACAAACAAACGGGTCAGAGGATGCATTAAGATTGGGGCTTTTCCCGTTCTCTCTTCGGGTTAAAGCATTGGACTGGTTAGAAAGGATTCAAAATCATTCCATCACAACGTGGGATGAATTGGCGAACAAATTTATTGCCAAGCTCTTTTTGCTAAGTCACATGGCGGCACTCCGTGATGAAATTTTGGCTTTCAAACAAGAGCCAACGGAACCCTTGCACGAAATATGGGAGAGATTTAGAACTATGGTTAAAGAGTGTCCAAATAATGATATGATTGATGTGATGATTCAAAAAACATTCTATAGGGGCATCAACGCAACCAACCAATGTATTGTGAACCAATTGGCGGGAGGAAATTTTATGAAGCTCCCTTACAATGAAGCTTGTGATGTGTTAGATGAAATGGCCGATACTTCTTCGGCATGGAAAAGCCGAGCAAACGTTCCTCAAGGTGACCCTAATGTCATACATTTGCATAAGGAGTTGCATGATCACGACCAAGCCATTGCCGAATTCACAACAACAATGAATCAATTGGCGAAGGCGCAATTGCAACAAGTTCAAAACCCGCGCCAAGTCAATGCCATGGAAGGAGTGAATATGATGAAAAGAAGGCAAAAAGGGCAACAACCTCAAGGAAACTGTGATAACTATGATGATGGTGGTGGTTATTCGAACGAGTTCTATGATGAGAAAAGTGAAGATTGTCAATATGTTAATAACTACCAAGGGAATAAAGGAAACCAGGAAAATCAACAATGGCGCCCCCAAGGAAATTGGGGCAATCAACAAGGAGGCGGAAATTGGAATAACAACAATCAACAACAAAGTGGTGGAAATTGGAATGGGAACAACCAAAACAACAATTGGGGGAATCAAGGTAACAATGGTAGAAATTGGAATGGGAACAATAGCAGTTGGAACAACAACAATCAAGGAGGGTGGAATAATAGTGGCAATCAAGGCAACCGGGGGCAAGGCTTTCAAAGGCCTCCCATGTACCAACAACCAAATAATCCACCCCCCTTTCAGTCACAAGGTGCTAGTTCGTACGAAAGTGATATGGGTAGAATAGAGATGATGTTTGAGCAAATGATGAAGAAGAATCAAGATTTCGATGCTCAATTGGCTTCTCATAATACATATATCCGAAGCTTGGAGATGCAAATAGGACAAATTTTGCAATCATTAAATACTCGACCTAAGGGTGCTCTACCAAGTGACACGGTAGTGAACCCGAAGGGAAGGAATAACCATGTGATGGCCGTGACAACGAGAAGCGGAAGAGGCGATGATGTGCATGCCTCGAATGAAAATCGGGTTGTGGATGACGAAGTTGAGTTGCATGATGATGATGTGCCTTTGAATGTTTAAAATGTGGTTGAACCAAGTGTGACAAATGATGTGCGGATTGATATTGATGATGAGGCCGGGGTAGAAACTCAAGATGCCGTGAACCCGTCTAGGGAACATATTATTGATATACCCGAGCCAGCGGTTCCCAAGGCCAAGGCACCCGTGCCTAGGCCGCCTCCACCTTACCCTCAAAGGCTAGAAAAGCAAAAAGGAGACAACCAATTCAAGAAGTTCATTGAAATGATGAAGAGTCTTACTATAAATGTGCTATTGGTGGAAGCCTTTGAACAAATGCCGAGGTACGCAAAATTCATAAAGGATTTGGTTACGAAAAAGAGGTCAATGGATTGTGAGGCAATCAAGATGACTCATCAAGTGAGCGCAATTGTACATTCCATGGCTCCAAAACTTGAGGACCCCGGTGCATTTGCTATCTCATGTATCATTGGAAGTGCCGACTTTGCAAAAGCCCTTTATGACTTGGGGATGAGTATAAACTTAATGCCATATTCGGTCTTCAAGACCTTGGGAATCGGACAACCTCGCCCAACTTCAATGAGGCTCCAAATGGCGGATCGATCAATGAAGTGGCCTTTGGGTATAATTGATGATGACCTTGTTCGTGTTGATAAATTCATCTTGCCAGCCGACTTCGTTATATTGGATTGTGAGGTGGACTTTGAAGTTCCGATTATTCTTGGGAGACCTTTCCTAGCTACAGGGAAGGCTTTGGTCGATGTTGAGGTGAGAGAGTTGACCTTCCATATTGGTGATGAGAAGGTGGTGTTCCATGTGTGCAAGTCTATGAGGCAACCGAATAGCACTGAGGTGTGCTCATTTTTGGACATTGCCACGGTGGTGATAGTGGATGACACAAGCGCGATGATTAATGTTGAAGATCCACTTGAGGTCGTTCTTCTAAATATGGATGTCAATGAGGATCCTGGAAGAGTGCAGTGCGTGAATGCGTTGCATAGCATGGGTTCATATTCATATGAGCCTAGAAAATTATCATTGGATCTTGAAAATTGCAAAACTCCACCAACTAAGCCATCTATTGAGGAGCCACCGGTGTTGGAGTTGAAACCACTTCCTCCTCACCTCAGGTATGAATTATTGGGCTCTAATTGTAGTTTGCCTGTTATTCTTTCGTCTTGCTTAACTAACATGTAGGTTGACGCCACTTTGGCGGTTCTTCAAAAGTGCAAAAGGGAGATTGGATGGACATTGGCCAATATTCGGGGGATAAGCCCCGCATTTTGTATGCACAAGATCATTTTGGAGTAGGATGCAAGGCCTTCTCTTGAACATCAAATAAGATTAAATGAGGCGATGTAAGAAGTGGTTAAGAAAGAGGTTATCAAGTGTCTAGACGCCGGTATGGTTTACCCGATCTCGGATAGTTCATGGACCTCTCCGGTCCAATGTGGGCCAAAAAAGGGTGGAATGATGGTAGTGACCAATGCCAACAATGAGTTGATTCCTACTCGGACGGTTACGGGTTGGAGAGTGTGTATGGACTATAGAAAGCTTAACAAGGTGACAAGAAAAGATCATTTCCCACTATCATTCTTGGACCAAAGGCTCGATCATCTTGCGGGCCGGGCCTTTTATTGTTTTCTAGATGGCTACTCGGGGTACAATCAAATTCTCATTGCCTCGGAGGATCAGGAGAAGATAACCTTTACATGTCCTTACGGCACGTTCGCTTTCTCGAGAATGCCATTTGGACTATGTAATGCCCCGGCGACCTTCCAAAGGTTTATGATGGCAATTTTCACCGATATGGTGGAGGATATCTTGGAGGTCTTCATGGACGATTTCAGTGTGGTGGTGGGGGGGGGGTTCATTTGAGGAATGTTTGGTGAACTTGGATAATATGTTAGAAAGATGTGAAGAAACCAACCTTGTGCTCAATTGGGAGAAATGTCACTTTATGGTGCAAGAGGGTATTGTATTGGGTCACAAAATCTCAAAACATGGTATTGAAGTTGATAAGGCAAAAATTGAGGTTATCTCAAGGCTCCTTCCCCCTACTTCTGTCAAAGGGGTGAGGAGTTTTCTTGGTCATGCTGGGTTCTACCGGCAATTCATTAAAGACTTCTCGAAAATTGTGAACCCGCTTTACAAATTGTTGAAGAAGGATGTCAAGTTTATCTTTGATGAGAAGTGCATGGAGTCTTTTGAGCTATTGAAACACAAGTTGACCAAAACTCCTATCATCATCGCACCTAATTGGGAATTGCCCTTTGAACTTATGTGCGATGCGAGTGATGTAGCAGTAGGTGCGGTGCTAGGCCAATGGATCAACAAGATGTTCCATCCTGTGTATTATACTAGCAAAACGATGAATGAGGCCCAAAGAAACTACACGGTGACGGAAAAAGAGCTCTTGGCTATTGTGTTTGCGATGGAGAAATTTTGACCTTATCTTATGGGGGAAAAGGTGATCATACACACAGACCATGCAGCCCTCTGGTATTTGATGACAAAGAAGGATTCGAAAGCAAGATTGATGAGATGGGTGCTACTCCTTCAGGAATTTGACCTAGAGATTGTGGATAGGAAGGGAAGTGAGAATCAAGTTGCAGACCATTTGTCCAGGCTAGAGGAAGAGGGGATACCATGTGATGGTGTTGAGATAAATGATACATTCCCTGATGAGCAGCTTCTTTCCGTTTCTGTGTGTGATATGCCTTGGTTCGCGGACATCGCCAACTTCATTGTGACCGATAATGTCCCGTGTGAGCTCTCTTCCAACCAAAGGAAGAAACTCAAGCGGGATATCTTGGATTTTTATTGGGATGATTCGTATTTGTTTAAAATTTGCACGGACGGGGTGATAAGAATATGTGTACCGAAAAGTGAACAAATGAACATATTGGAGGCTTGTCACTCTTCTCCCTATGGTGGCCATCATAGGGGGGTGAGGACGGCTTCAAAGGTCTTGAGTTGCGGCTTATATTGGCTGACGTTGTTTAAAGATGCTAGTGATTTGGTGAAGAGATGTGATGCATGCCAAAGAGCCGGCGGGATTTCAAAGAGGGATGAAATGCCTTTCAATACAATTCTCGAGGCGGATATTTTTTATGTTTGGGGCATTGATTTCATGGGCCCGTTCGCGAGCTCTTGTGGGAACACTTATATTCTCGTGGTGGTGGACTATGTTTCAAAGTGGTTTGAAGCCGTGGCTTTACCCAACAATGAAGCCCAGAGTGTTGTGACGTTCTTGAAAAAAAGTATCTTCACTAGGTTTGGCACCCCTCGTGCTATCATTAGTGATGAGGGGTCCCATTTTTGCAAAAAAGCTTTCGACTCATTGCTTGATAAGTATGGAGTTAACCACAAAGTGACCACCCCCTATCATCCACAAGCTAGCGGTCAAGTAGAAGTCTCAAATCGGGAAATAAAGAGTATTTTGTCCAAAATGGTAAATGCTAATAGGACCGATTGGTCGAAGAAATTGGATGATGCTCTTTGGGCTTATTGGACAGCTTACAAGAGTCCAATTAGTATGTCTCCATATCGGTTGGTGTTTGGTAAGGCTTGCCATCTTCCGGTGGAATTAAAACACAAGGCTATGTGGGCGTTGAACTTGGAATGGGATGTTGCAGCCAATCTCTGTGTGGAGCAATTGAATGAGCTTGATGAGTTTAGATTTCATGCCTACTCCATCTCGTCCTTGTATAAGGACAAGATGAAGTACCTTCACGACAAATATGCTCGGGGTAAGGAGTTTAAGGTGGGCGGAATGGTTCTTCTTTTTAACTCCCGGTTGAGGTTATTTTCGGGAAAGCTCAAGTCAAAGTGGAGTGGTCCTTTTGAAGTGGTATTTGTGACTCCTTTTGGCGCTCTTGATCTCAAAAACAAGAATGGTGAAGTATTCTGGGTCAATGGGCATCGTGTCAAGCATTATTTGGGAAAGTTTGATGACAGCCACGTGGTGGCACTCATTCATTTGAAGTGATATGATGGTAACATGCGTCATGCCGCGACGTTAAATCAGGCGCTTCTTGGGAGGCAACCCATGTCTTTTTCTATTTCTTTGATTCTCTTTGTAGAATAAGATTTTTGAGCTAATGGTTTGTGAGATGTTGTAGGGATGATGTTGAAGCAGTGCAAAACAAAATTACAAAATAACAGGTCTCTGAAGTTTGCCACGCGGAAGCGTGCCCTTTCTGTGCGGTCCGCACTGGAATGTGCAAAGGTGTTTTCTATCTCTGAAGTTATCAGCACGGCCGTGGTGCATCATTTCACGGTCTGCACTGAAAGAACCATAATTTGATGCTCTCTGAAGTTTTCCACGCGGCCGCGGTGCACTTTCGAGTAGTCCGCGTAGGAAGCTAGGTTCAATGTGTTGGACATAAATTCAGCGCGGTCCGTGGTCATTTTTGCGTGGCCGCGCTGGTAGGTAAGTTAGGGGGTTCCACTGTTTTCTATAAATAGAGACCCAAGGCCTCACTTTACCCTTTTTGCACTCTGACTTCATGAGCCCTAATTTCTACTGTTCATCTGAGACTAATCTTCTGTGTTTGCATCAAGTGTTTTGATTCTTCATAGTAACATTTCTTGCAAATTTCATTAATTAGTTTTTATTTTTACTTTTTGTTTGCTTCCCAGTAGTATAGCTTCTTCTTTCTTCCTATTTTTCCTAGGGTTAATGATTAGGTTAGTTTTGTTGTTAGTTTTGACTACTTAGCATGATTTTCTATAAGGATAATTGAGTAGGGACAACTAGGACCCAAATACTTGAACAAAAATGGACAAAATTGTCAAACCCTAGCTCAGTTCAAATCCATGGCCCAGCGCGGCCGCGCGCCATTTCTGTGCGGTCCACGTTGGTTTGTCTGTGTGCTTAACTTGTTACCAGCGCGACTGCGTCGCATTTTTGCGCGGTCCGCGCTGGTCCAACGTGGCCGTGGTCCATATCAGTGCGGACTGCATTGGGGAGATTCAGAGAGGTGACTTTTGGAGGCTTATTCCAAGCGCGACCGCGCTTCACTTTTGCACGGTCCGCATTGCCCCCAGCGCGACCGCGTGACTATTTTGCATGGTCCGCACACCTGTATCCTGCTGTGTTCTGCTTCTATGTTATGCAATTAACCGTGCCCTCCTCTAGTGTTATTCATCTATTTCACTGCATGTGCTTACACTAACAGTGTTAGACGTGTATTTTTTGCAGATCATGGTTAAAAAATGAGGCGGTAAACAAACACAACGACCCGGGAGAGGTGGTGCCTCCCGAGGGGGTAAGGGCAAGAGAATAGCTAAACTCACTCTATTAAAAAGACCCGTAAACTGACACAGGCTACTGATAGGGCTGCCATTCTTCGAGGAGTGAGTATGTACCATCCAAGAACATATCCTCAGAGTCTGTCCTAACTCACATAACCGACCCCCTCCACCTAGTTGATACTCCTCCACCATCACCCTCAACCAAAAGACCAGTGAATGTGGTCTTGGATTCGTCTGATGAGTCCGCAGCAGGTAATGGTGCACAATACTCCACCTCCCCCACAGCTTCACTATCCGGGGAGAGTGCAGGACATGGTGAGGGAGGTGAGCCTCAGGTCGGGGGTGTTGATAGAACTAGAAACCTTGAGGCTTGGGAAGATCGTTTCATGAGTCAGGTGGCATTGCACAAGTTTAGAGAGTGGTGGCCCTTGAGGAAGTTGATCCCGGAGAGAACTTTCATTGACAAAGACCTTCTACTCCACAACCCGAACATGCAAAAGGAGTTCCGAACAAGATATGGCTGGGAATTTTTCAAGAAAAGGTGTATTGAGTCCAATGAACACATGGTGAGAGAGTTTTATTGCAATGTTGCTCATGTAGTCAAAGATACGAAGGTGACGAAGGTGAGAGATAAATTGGTGATGTTTGATGGAAAGTCCTTGAATGATTACTTAGGATTCAAGGAGGAGGATGAGTTGGAGTATTTGGCTAAGTTGGCAATGGGCGAGAAAATGCGACCATGGTTGGCAAAATACTTGGCAATTCTAGGCACTGTTCCTAAATGGTTGAAAGCTGGAGAGAAGATTTACAGGAACACCTTCTACTTTGAGGCTCGAGGGTGGTTGACCTTTGTTTGTAGCCGGATTGACCCTTCTACCCATAATCATACAGTTCCTCTTGCTCGGGCTGTTCTTGTGGCATCTATCATGGCCGGGCTTCCTATCAATGTGGGTAATGTGATCTCAAGGGTCATTTCTTCTGTAGGATAGGAGACGAACACAAACTACCCTTTTCCCAACACCATGTCTATGTACTTTAGGGATCTGGGGGTCAAGAAGGAATGATTTGATGTCAAGACCAAGCCGGTGGCTCCCTACTCATGGTATAGCATGTTGGGTTCAGACAACCCAAAGTCAAAGAAGTACCAGCCACCCACCTCTGCCTCACCTGGCCAGTCTGTGGAGCTAGTTGTGGTAGAGCCTTCTACCGGGCCATCCACCATTCCTGCTACTACTACCGGTGAGACCTTGCCCCCAGGTCCTTCTTCTGTTGCTGGCCCAAGTACTTCAGCTGGTCTGGCGGTCCCATCATCAAAGACTCATCCGTTCACTGCCCACCAATTGAGTCAGTTATTAGCCAGTTTGAACAACTGGATGTCAGCTGCGACATCCAAGTTGTCCATATTAGCCACTTCAATTGAGGCCCAGTCAGCACCAGCCATTTCTCAGATTCCTCAATCTATTGAGGGTACATTGAAGAAGCTCCTAGCCAACTAGGAGAAGATTTTGGAGACTCAGGCCACCTTGACTAAGGTGGTAGATTCACATGGCAAATCTCTCAAGGATATTGCCAAGGAGCACAAAAAGATGAGAAAGTCAAGGGCGTCTAAGGAGTCAGTGAAGAAGATTAGAGCGGACGTGGACAAGCTATTAGCAGATCAGATGCCTTTAGACTTGCTATTTGGGGATCCAGCCCTAGATCCAACAGCATCTCAGCCACAGCAGAAGGAGGAGCCCAGGCCTCTAAGGAAGAAGATGAAGCTCCCCAGCACAGAGGGTGCAGTGATTGAGCTAGCACAAGTTCAGGAGGGTCCTTCCAGTGTTGCACCCGCCATTCAGCCGGTCCAAGAGCAGGCCTCTGTCCCAGCACCAGAGCAGCAGCAGGCCGGGAACCAGTCTGAGGTTCCCACCCATACAGAGGACAAGGGGACCACTGAGGATCCCATGCAGACAGACCAGGCTTAGGGAGCCCTTCTATATCCTTTCATCTATTTTTGTGCTTATTTGTATAGCTGGCATTGGGGACAATGCCAGCTCTTATTCGTGGGGGTGCACCCTACTTTTTGGATTATCTGGATGACTGTACATATTGGATTCTCATTTTATGTTTTGGTTGTTTTGGATTCTCTAGTTGGTCTGTATATAACTTCACATTTTAGCTACTTTTCTCGTACTTTTTAGTCTCTTTTGGTCTGTATATAAAGTACTTTTGGTATATATTCATCCCTCATTGTATATTCTACTCCCCTATAGTACATATTCATTCGATTTTTCTATCTTCGCAAAATTTTTTGTTTCTAGTTTAGTAGTTAGGCTCGTAGCCTTTTGGTTTTATTTTTGGCAATCTTAATAAGCCCTTGGTTTTCTTAATGTCACGGTTCTTTTCAAGGGTGAAGTATAGTATGAACCGGGTGTCTCTTCCCGATGTAGATAGAGTGACTACCTTCTTAAGGGTTTGAGTCTGTTTCTTTGATTTTTCCTTTGTTTTTGATATTTCGTAGTTAAGAGTACCTCATGCAAAGCTTCACTTGGGCCTAACACATTTGCCTTCGATCCCATGGTCAAAGACATAATGTTGTGTTTAGGGTACGGTGAAAGTCATGGCCTTGAGACTCTTGTATTGACCAAACAATCATCAGGTGGTCTTGTTGGACCATTGTGCGCTTGAATCGTAACTAAGGTCGTTGTGGGCCCTCGACTCGATATCTTTAGCAATCCCCTAGCATGTGTGGTGAGGAATAGAATTTTGAGTCCAATTCCCAAGCCAATGGTCTAGAACTTGCCGCGAGTGTTTTTTGAGGCGAAATTATAGGTGAAGTTTGACTTGAGAAGTGACTATAGGCTCTCCTTGATCTAATTGTAAAATGAACAATTCCATGGCCTACCAACAAAATGATCCCTAGTTAACCCTTTTGAGCCTTAAACCTTCTTCTTTCATGAACCAATGTTACAAGCCTATACCCGTTTCTACCCTTTATTGGCACCCACACTTACCTTGAGCAATGGCAAAGTCAAAGTTTGGGGGGAGAGACAAGAAGGAAAAAAAAAAGGGAAAAAGGTACTAAAGCAAAAAGAGAAAGGCAAGGCAATGAAAAAGAGAAAAATAAAGACCAAGGTGAAAAAGAATAAAAAGGGGTCAAGAAAAACAAAAGTGAAAAAGGTGTGGAAACAAAAGTAGAAAAAGGAGAAATGATTTGAATTGCCTAAAGAAGAGTGACAATATGTCCCTCTAACCCCTTGAAAAGAAGTGAATTACTCAAATGAGTCAAGAAAATGTGCCAAAATGAATCAAAGAAAGTGCTTAAGGGAAGGTTGAACCCATTTGAACAAAAACATGTCCTACCCTCACCCAAAAGCCTTCACAATTGACTCCCCAAAAGCCCTATAGGATCTTGAGTAAAAGGGAATCTACATTAGTGGATACTTACATAAGGGGCAAGCATATGGTACCTAGAGCCGGACTTGTGACATTCTTGTGAGTGAAATGAGTGAAAGTCCATCAACCTTGGTTTGTGTGTCAATACTCTAAAAGGCGAGGTTCGCTTAGGGAGAGTTGAGGATGCGTGAGTTTGGGTTCCATAATGACCAAGGTATTTGAGAAAAGCTTTTTGATGAAATGTCTCAACCGTTGATGATCTTGTGTCACACTTGATCCATAGTTTTCAAAAGCTTAAAATGTGTTAATGAGGCATTCGTATTGAGGGCAATTGTTAGTCCCAATCGATGCTTGTTGAGGTTACTTTAGGATGGCTGGAAATTCTTGGATTGCCTTTTTAAGGGTGGGTCTTATTTTGTTTGCTTGAGGACAAGCAAAGGTTTAAGTTTGAGGGAGTTGATAAGTTAGGATTTTAACGTGATTATACCCCCTACTTACTATTGCTTTTGTTACAAATTGCCACAAAATAGTCCCAAAATGCTTACAAGTTGTGCTTGATTGCATGTATGAGAGACAAGAGACAAATATCAAAGATCAGCTCAAAACGGAGTGAAACCTGCCAAGTGTAAAAGACCAAGTGAAGTGAGGAACAGGAAGACCTAGCGCAGACCGCACTAATATGCCACGCGGCCGCTCTAGGAGATTCATAGGCTAGTTAATTTAAGTGCATGCCGCGTGGCCGCGCTCCAATTCTGTGCGGTCCGCGCCAGTAAGGTTTAGAGACTCACAAATGCAAGACAAAGTACCACGCGGCCGTGCTATATATCAGTGCAGTCCGCGTGGATGAGCTTCATAGAACTAGAAATTTGGCCATCTAGCCACGCGGCCGCGCTGACTTTCTGCGCGGTCCGCGCCCGTCTTCCACCGCGGTCGCGCTACACTTCTGCGCGGTCCGCGGTCCCAACTTCAGAGATGAGATTTTAAGAGTCCAAGAGCCAATGCGGCTGCGCGACCTTTTTGCGCGGTCCGCACTGACCCCGCAGGGGTATTTTTGTCCAGTTTTTCCAGCCCGGTATAAATAGGACATTTTACCATTTTTAGGTTAAGTTTTAATTTCTAAACAGAGCTGCGCTCGTGAGACTCAACATTGTTGCCATTTTCGGCACTTTTACTCTTCATTATTGTAGATTCTACTTAGTAATCAATTAATATGTTTAGTTCATCATCTATTTCTTCTATTTCTTCTCTAATTATGTCTAGCTAAACCCATTAGCTAGGGTTGTGGCTCAACCCTAGTGTGGGTAGTTAATGAGTGTTGCATTCTAGGGTGAGATTGATATTGGGTGTTTGTTATTTGGGTTAATTCTGTGTTTCAATCTAGAATTTGTGGTTGCAAACACAGATTCAAGCTTTGTAGGTCTAACCCTGATTGAGAAAGAGAGTCTATGACCCTAAAAGTTGACCCAACAAGGAATTGGGATGGACCCATGAGAATGGTAGTCCCAATTAACGGGTTAAACCTCGAGAGAGTAATTACGCTACTTGAACACTAGTTGCTTGGTCAAATTGGCCTACTCAATTGGTCTCGAGAGAGTCAATTGGGCAAAATCGTTCTCTCTACTGAGAGGTGTGAGAATGAATACAATTGTGCAACGGTTATAGCATAAGCCCCAAATATATCAATCTCTTCTTAGTAACTTTTACCCGTTAGCTAGCCACCTAGGTAGTGTCACGACCCTAGTGCTTTTCTCCATATTAAATACAACTTAGCAATATTCTCCTTAGCATAATTTAGCTTTAATCCTAGATTACAATAGTAGTTTTAAGTATAAAACCCCCAAAAATGTTAGGAGTGCAGTTGGAAGTACAAGCGCAATTCTAGGCTAAACAGGAAATACAACTCCACTCCAAGCTCCCTGTGGAAATTCGATCCCGAACCACTATTCGGGTAAAAGCGGTTGCTACCCGCTCTTCCTACCATTGTGTAGAGTTGAGTCAGCCGCGATCAGCTTTTAATATAAAATAATAACACCTTATAAGGATCCTAACATGGGGGGTAATGGCCCCTATATTTGAGAACAAACTTGTGAAGGCTCGAATATTGTCAGTCTAGTACGGGTGATCAGCAACTCCGACTTTAGGCTGGCCTTCGAAACTAAGAGTACAACACGTGCTTTCGGACCTAATTGTCACGTCGAGTACCTGCATAAGTTAGTCTGAAGTATAACAAATTTCATTGGGAAATAGTCGATTGTGAATAGTATGTATTGGGCTTTACCTGGCGCCCATGGCAGGGGAGCGATAATGTCCATCCTCCATTTCATAAACAGACATGGCAATAGGACCTGGTGAAGCATCTCTCCTGGTTGATAAATCACTGGGGCATGTATTTGACACTCGTTGCATTTTCGTACGAAGTCTTTCGCATCTTTGTCCATCGTGTTCCATTAGTAATCAGCTTTAATTAATTTCTGAACCAGGGATTCTGCTCCCGAGTGGTTCCCACAAGTGCCCTCATGGACCTCTCTAACTTCGTATTTAGTCTCCCCCGGGCCCAAGCACCTAGCTAGTGGGCCAAAAAAGATCTTCTGAACAATTTCCCCTCGATCAAGCTGGACCTAGCAGCTTTGGTGCGCAGGGCTCTTGACTCCTTGGGATTCGATGGCAATTTTCCTGTCCTCAGGTAGTATATGTATTTGTTTCTCCAATCCCAAGTCAAGCTTGTCGAGTTTACCTTGATTGACCTTATTCTGCCACTGAGTTTATTTATTGTACCATTGCTCCGGAGTCGACAAACGACCCCAAGTTGGCCAATGCATCAACCTCGCTATTTTGATCCCGAGGTACGTGCTGTAGAATCCATTCCTTGAATTGGTGTAATGTTACCTGTAACTTATCCAAGTACCTTCGCATCCATTCCTCTTTTACTCCAAATGTCTATTTGACTTGATTTACGACAAGGAAGGAGTCACATTTGGCCTCGATCACTTCGACCCCCAGGCTCTTAGCTAGTTCTAGACCCACAATCATAGCTTCATACTTGGCTTAATTGTTAGTCAATTTTACAGTTCTAATAGACTGCCTAATTACGTCACCCATAGGTGGTTTCAATACGACATCGATCCTCGACCTCTTTGTGTTGAAGTCACCATCTGTGAATAGGGTCCATATCCCGAGTTAACCCCCGAAATGAGTAGTAATTCCTTGTTGACCTTGGTTACCAAGGTCCGCGTGAAGCCGTCCACAAAGTTCGCTAAAATCTGAGATTTTATGGCGGTCTGAGGTTTCTACTCGATATTGTACCTGCTAATTTCTACGGCCCATTTGGTCAACCGACCTAAGAGCTCAGGCTTATGCATGACATTCCTCAGCAGATAAGAGGTCACGACACATATGAGGTGGCATGGAAAGTATAATTTTAATTTCCTAGAATCGTTTAATAAGGCGAGCGCTAATTTTTCTAAGTGCGGATACCTTATTTTGGCATCGCTAGGGTTATACTAACATAATAAATAGGAAATTATGTACCTTTTTCTTCCTGGACCAGGAAACCACTTACCACCACCTCGGAAACAACCAAGTAGAGGTATCGTTGCTAGTTCGCCTTCGGAGTGTACAGTAAGGGAAGGCTCGATAGGTATCACTTGAGTTCTTCTAAAGCTTGCTGGCATTTCGAGATCCAAGGGAAGTTGTTCTTCTTTTTCAATAGTGAGAAAAATTGATGGCTTTTATCAGACGATCTCAAAATAAACCGGCCCAATGCGGCTATTAGTCCGGTCAGTATTTTTATTGCCTTAACATTGTCGACTACGGTGATGTCCTCTATGGCCCTTATTTTGTCCGGGTTGGCCTCTATTCTTCGGTTAGATACCATGAATCCGGGAAAGCTTCCTGAGCTGACCCCGAAAGCACACTTATCTGGGTTTAGCTTCATGTTGTATTTACTCAAATATATAGAAGGTCTTATGCAATGTTTCAAATGGTCCTCTACTTGCAGGGACTTAACCAACATATTTTCAATATAATTTTTTTTAATTTCTCTATTTGTTCTTTGAACATCCGATTAACTAGGTATTGGTATGTGGCACCGGTGTTCTTTAGTCCGAACGACATTATGTTATAACAGTAGATGCTGAATTTAGTTATGAAGAAGTCTTTTCTTGATCATCCGATTCCATCCGAATTTGGTTGTACCTAGAATAAGTGTCGAGAAAAATTATATCTCGTGTCCGACCATCGCATCAATCATTTGATCGATGTTTTGCAAAGGGAAAGAGTCCTTCGGACACGCCTTGTTTAGATCCTTATAATCTACACAAATCCTAAGTTTATTTCCTTTTTTAGGTACGACTACTATCTTAGCTAACCAATCCGGGTATTCAACTTCTCGGATGGAACTTATTTTTAGAAGTTTAGATACCTCGTCCTTGATAAATGTGTGTTTGATCTCGGACTGTGGCCTTCTCTTCTTCTTAAGCTGATGGAACTTTGGTTCCAAGCTCAGCTTGTGAGTTTTTAGCTCTGGTGGGATCCCTGTGATGTCTAGATGGGACCAGGTGAAACAATCGACATTATCTTTAAGAAAATTAATAAGTTTTTTCCTAAGCTCGGGGTTAATCCTATGCCCAAGTATATCTTTCGATCTGGTAGGTGCTCGATCAATATAACATGCTTCAACTCCTCGATCGTTGATTTGGTAGCGTCGGTATCATCGGGAGCTACAAAAATATCTCGGGACACCTTAATCATACTCATCGTCCGCTCCGTGCTCTTCCTATTTTTGTGGCTTGATTGAGGCCGGTATCATTGATTGCTATTTAGTTTCTTTTTCTTTGGCCGGTTCCCTGCTTTTGATGTGAAAACTGCGGGCACCAGGATTACTTCATCGACAATGAATAATTCCTTTATGGCATGCTGTTCCTCGTAGACTATCTTGACTCCTCCCGGAGTGGAAAACTTTAGCACCTGATGTAAGGTCGAAGACACCGATCTCATGTGATGAACCCATATCCTTCCGAACTAGGCGGTGTACCTCATATCCCATTCGATCACGTAGAACTTTATTTCTTAGGGTGGTCCTGCCAGTGTTTATCGGTAAAGTTATCTCACCCTTCTTGGTTTCACACTCCATGCTGAACCCATTCAATACCGGGACTGCCAGTACGATTTGGTCCTGCAAAAACACTTATTCTACGACCCTCGATCGAATGATATTGGCCGAGCTACCTGCATCAATCAACACACATGTAACTCATGATTTATTGATAAGTACGGATATTACTAGTGCATCATTGTGAGGCTGGACGATTCCCTCGGCGTCTTCGTCGCTGAACGAGATGGCTCCTCCCAAGATACAATCCCTGGTGCATTTTTCCCTCGTGATAGAAACTTTGGTGCATTTTAACATTAGCCCTTAGGGGGCATCAACTCCCCCAATGATCATGTTGATCACGTGCTGGGCTCCTCTTGTTCTACCAGTTTGTTGGCTTCCATGTTTCTGAAGAGGTTTTTGGCTCGCTCGCTTAGGAATTCCCGAAGGTGCCCATTGTTGAACAATTCAGCTACTTCTTCTCTTAATTGTCGACATTCTCCGGTCCTATGACCGTTAGTACCTTGGTATTTACAAACCAAGCTACTATCTCTTTGGGTGGGATCAGACTGTAGCAGTCTTAGACACTATGTCTCTTTGATGCATCCTATGGACGACACTATACTTGCAGTGTCTACGTTGAAATTATACCCCGATAATCTGGGTGCTTCCCTACTCCCGAGAAACCTGTCAAACCCGCTCTTAATCATCAAGCCCCGGCTACTCTGTCCTTTATAATTTCTCTTGTCGTTCCCTATCGGGTGGTGCCCGAATCCTTTTCCCCTCTAATCCCCACCGTATGGCTGGTAGCAATCTCAGAACGGCCTTGCCTCCTGATACATGATTCTCTTTGACCTGTCATTGGTTGTGTTGGGATAAACAGACCCCGAAGGGGCCCCGAATTGGCCATCCTTGACTCTGATCTTTGATTGATACCTATTGAGGACGTCAGCTCAGTTGACCGCCGGGTACTCTACCAAGTTTACTTTAACTGCTGATCCATCCACTCGATCTGGAACCTCGACACGAACTCCCTGAGCATCTCTCTATCACTGTGCTTGACCTTGAAAAGGTCTGACTTCCTCGTCTCGACCTTGATGGAGCTGTCATGGGCCTTTACGAAAGCATCTGCAAGCAGAGCAAATAAGTCAATAGAACTTGGAGGCATGTTGTGATACCATATCATTGATCCTTTGTCTCCCCAAAATGTTTCAGCAACACCGATTCAATCTCACCGTCTTCTAGGTCATTCCCCTTGATTGCGCATGTATAGGAGGTTGCATGCTCATTTGGATCAGTGGTACCATTATACTTGGAATGTGAGGCATTCAAAACCTCTTTGGGATCGACTTCAGTGCTACGCTCGGGGAGGGGGGGGGGTCTGAATGAAATTTTTGGAGTTCGGCCCCTTCAATATCGGTGGTGTTCCCGGGATCTGATCAATACTAAAGCTATAAGTTTTCACCTTCTTGTCGTTGACCTTTAACATTTTCTCGCCAGACTCCACCCATTTTGTCAACGCTTTGACATATTCATTACCTCAGAAGTTTTCCCAAGCTCGAATTCACCCGGTTCCATAACAACTTGTTCATCCCATTGAGTATTTTCCCTGGTCCGCTCGGGCTCGACCATGTTAGGGGCGTGGTTATGGTTCTGTCACTATGCTATTTCTACTTGCTGAGCTTGTAATATTTTGAAAATCAGCCGCAGGCTCACCCCATCTCCTTCACCTTCGGGCACCTCTCGAGCCGATGGTCGGGGTGCCCCACGAATGCTATTTTCGGGGTTAGTAGGAAGATTGATGTTGATGGCAACTTGTGAGTTAGCATTGACTGGGTCGGCGGATGTGACACCATTGGGATCAACACGGGACACATCATTGCTAGGTTTCACGTTATTGTTTTTGTCGTGGTGGCGTGAGTAAGCTCAATGTTCAAGTGGGCAGACTGAGAATTTGCTATCCTTGGACTAACCTGGAATATAAACTTCAAAGAATAAGCGTAAACAGGGTGTGTTATGGACTTATGGAGATTCATATCAAATCACCACTATTATCCTTAGCTCCACAGTGAGCTCCATACTATTTACTCTTAAAAATGAGTAATAATTAAATTTGTACGTGTTTTAAAAGATACATAATTTAGTTCAATACGAATGATCTAAGGACAAAAAGTAATTAAATTAAAGGAAGATAAACAACCAAACCAATCGTAATGTGACGATCAAGCCTGATCTTAAGTTCAACACTGAAATTCAGCCTCGATCGGACCCTCGATATAAGCTCGGTCGCGGTTAAAGAAGAAAGAAACTGAAGAACACTTTGAATAATAGTTAGAAGACAAAATAAATTTTTATTGCTCTGATATGCGTACCAACAGTGCGTTCAATCAAAAGAATTCTCCCGTTTTTATAGTAGGGGAATTTTAGTCATAATACAAGTCTAAACAAGGTAAAAATCTTCTTTTTCGGTAAATGCCAATCTACAGTTGATATTGGGCGAGATCCGCGATGTAATATCCGGTTGAGGGCGAATATTACATCTCCTTACTTATCACGACCAACGGTTCCTCCTTTTCCCGTGGTCGCAATACTTTACTCGGTTCGGGTCGATTATTTTTCCATGCTCGGTCCTAGATACATTTTTCGCTCCTTCCGAGTTCCGATACGAGGGGACCTTCAACCTCGCTTGTAGTTGCGTTGAACCGTGCTTCCCTCTTATTTTCTTATCGGGGAATCGGGAGAAACTTTACCCCCAATTTTACCCGTACACAACAGTAACTCTATTTTCTTCAGGTCAAAGAAAAATTTGTAGCAGAGAGATCAATAGTAAAATAATGGAGATGCATGGGTTGTGCGTTATGTCAACTGTAGTAATATAGTTAATAATTATTTTTACCGTGATTTCTTATATACCTTTTGAATACTTTAAATTATTAATTATTGTGACTTAATAATAGGTTTTAGTAGTTTATAAATATGTTATATATTATATGTCAAAAATCTTGATCAAAAGTAAGAATTTTGACTCTTGAAATCCGAACTATGCCATATAAATTGGGACAAAAGAAGTAATATATTTTTGTTCAAATACATAAGCAGCCCCTAAGCTTGTCCATATTTTTTTTACTTAAACACTTAAGCTTGAGCTACTTCCAATTGAGTAGTTAAACTCAACAAAAAAAAATTCAATTAGACACATTTTGAGACAATCAAAAAATATAACACGTGCATTTCACTCGTAGCTGATTTGGAAAGAAAACCAACGAGACAATACCACGTGGATTTGATCCCAAATACCAATAATAAAAAAAAAACTCTTGAGGAAAAAGAAGATCTCCATTCGTTGCTATGGCGTCCTCTTCTCTATTTCTCTCTCTCCCCCAATATGAATCAAAGATTCGAAATGCCAATGACGTATAATGCTGAAGAAAATTCGAGAATCATCAACTTTACCTCTAATGATGTTATTTACCAAAGCATCAATCCGTCCAAAGGCGGCCCAAACTTTCTGTACGGCAATTTTAGTGACGGAACCATTGGCACTAACGCCAATCTCGTAGCTACGACTCGTTGTTCCTAACTCAAACTTGCCTCATTCGAGTTTGAGTTGACTCTGCTGATCTCATCGCTGAGAGATATCAATCGATTAATACGGCAAAATAATTCTAAAACCAACTTTAGATTAATCGAGGAAGAATTCTTGTCCGATTCTCGACGATACTCCGGTGACAATCACCACTTTTTCGGTGAGTTCCCTCCATGGCTCCAGTTGACGCGACACTTTGGTATAGTTCTCCGGTATTCTTTTTTGTTTGTTCTTATGGAATAGTGGTTAGTGAGAAAATACTTGGACATGAGGAGAGTGAAGGGTACAATCTATGTTTGTCAAACGGAGTAAATGATAAGATTATTTATGCTTAATCTTGATACAATCACCGATCCAGGTGAAGACCCCATAAACAACTATATACGTGTGGAGAAGTAAGAATCGAGTTTGAAAAGCCAGCCATGGAACTTGCCGCCGGTCAAGGTATTTTCCGGCAAGGTGGAAATGGCTTTAAACAAAACCATTGAAAAAAAATAATGGAAGAAAATAAAGACAAAACAATATTATTAACCATTTTTGAGATATGTGCACGCTCAAAGAGAGTGTAGAACACATGCTTTAATGTGCCTAATTGATACACTTCTTGATGAGTTCAGGTGTTCAATAAGTATTAGCTTAAGTTTAAGCTCCCGTTTGGCCATAGGTTTTGGCAAATTTTTTTCAAATTTTTTTTTGAAAATATTGTTTGTTCATAGATTATTGATTTATTTTTGAAAAATTTTTGAAATTATTTTTCAAGTTCCCAAAATCTGGTTTAGGGTAGTTGTTGGGTGAAACTTGTTCTCTCACTCACAAAACCTCAATTTTTTTTCAAATAAAATGCTTGTTCAAACATAATTTCAACTTTCAAAAATTATTTTTCAAAACTACTTCAAAAATTATTTTTCCAAGTTTCAACCAAATCTATGTCCAAACGCTAGCTAAGTGTTTAGATGAAAAATGGAGACAAATTTAGGGGGTGCTTATGTATTTGGCCTATGTTTTTAAAATATGGTCAATATTATAATGTGAAGAAAAAGACTAAAATTTAAATCCGACAGTCAAAAGGTCATGCTCTTCAGCAATTGAGGGAAAAAAATCAGAAATAGCCGGTTTACAATTAGTAATTGAAAAATAATCTCACTTTCAGAAGTAACAGAAATTTAGTCACTTTTTCATATAGAAATAAAATCTGAATAAAAACACCGTTAAAAATCCAAAAAAATTGCAACGTAATATGTTGGACTTTGAAATTTTTTACATATAAGATTCCAGCAGAATATGCTGGAGATTTTATAATGTAATGGAATTCCAACATAATATGCAGGAAGTTTATAACAGGAGCTCTTGGTTTTTTAAAAGATGGGGTAGCAAAAATATTAAAAGTATTGATTGAAAATGTCTCTCAATAATTTTATTAAGCATAACGGGCCTTTAAATAGCCAATTTAAATACAAAATCTGCAAAAAAATCAGGTGAATAAATATTCAAATTCAAAAAACCTAAACTATCTCAACTAACTTATCCTATTAAATTTAAATTAAAAAAAAAAACTCCTCCTTCCGCTGAACTACTAATGATTCTAATAAATCAAATATCAGTAGTAACAAATGCAAAGCTCTATAATCCAACATATTATGCTGAAACTTTCCGTCTTTCAGCTAGAGTATTTTTGTTCAGATTTTATCTCTGCATAAAATAATGGTTATTTTTCAATGACTTTGCAAATGCTAGCTATTTTTCAATTAACAGTCCAAAAACAGGCTAACCCATGCTATTTTCACGGAATTGACTGTAATAGAGCTGAATTTGGAATTCAGCAATTTAATTGCATTAGGAGATAGTACGAGGTTGTCGATTTCAGTCTATTCTAAGCATGCAAAGTGGTTGCATATATACACATAGGAATTATACAACAACAACCTGCTTGATGACAACAACCTGCACTAAATGAAGGGTCATAATTCAAATCAATGAAGCCTATTCTACAAAGAAACATCCGAATAACAAACAAATGATCCTAGTGTACTATTTTTATTTATTTACTCTGTTCCGTCTAATTTATTATGATGTTGTTATTGTTTGTTGCTACTGCTTTCTTTCTTCCACTTTTTTTGAGTCGATGATCTACTGGAAACAACTCTTCTACCTTCATTGGGTTGGTATAAGGTCTGTGTACTCACTACCCTCCCCAGATCCCACCGGTGGAATTGCACTTAGTTTGTTGTTGTTGTTGTTATTATACTTTGTTCTGCCTAATTGTTAAGGGGAAAAAGCATGGTAAAAGTGCATAATAGAACCAAACTTGCCTGAGAATCTTATTCATTCTAAGGATTAAGATATTTAAGAAAACAACTAATTTTTGTAACAATGTTATTTGATCCTGCACTATCAACAGACTCCATAAGGTGTATTATTGAGTTCTTAGCCTTATGTCACAAAGGGAAAGGTATGACTATAACAGAAACCAATGTAATGGTTTTAACATATCAAGAGTAGAAATCCTAACAAAATGTCAACAAAATAACATAACTATTTTCAGCATTCCAATTGTTGGAAGAAAAGTCATCTGATAATTTCCTAAGCACTTTTCTATGAACCTTCCTCTGAATGTGACATTTATCTTCCCTTTACTTTTTGAATAGGTCAAAACGGTCCACTATTCCAAATTAGTCAAATCACAAATAGTGGTAGAGCCAAGAATTTTAACAAGGAAATTCAAGAAAATGCAAAAGTGCTATACAAAGAAGCTTCCCTTATTTTAATGGGATTAAACAGTGTATATTTAGCGTATTTATACCGTGTAATTTTAAGACGAAGGGGATTCAATTGAACCATCTTCCTATCTTCAGCTAAGACACTGGCCACAAATTCTCATAAGATATACATATGGACTTTAACATACAGTTATCATTAAAAAGAATTTCTGTGATGCTTCCGGGTATACAAAATGGATCTTGACATAAGTAGCCGGTTATATTCATTGTTTACTTTTTCTAACCATATACATAGATTATACATTAATTATACACATATTAAACATATATTATACCTTTGCATGCTATTTTTAGTGTAAGCGATTGAGTGAGCGACTAATCGGGTTCATTCTTCCATTAAAAAAGGGATAATTTTCAATCTATCTAATTTTTTACAGACCATATTTGACCTTAGCAGAAATATTAATATTTAGTTGAATTTTATTCAATCAACCAATCTGAGCTAATTAAAATAATATTCTTCTATTTTATGTTAAACATTTCATCTCCAAGAATTTATAAAGTCCAAGTAGTATCTTCCTCCTAAAAAAAATTAACAGCCCTAAATATGAAATTATCTCTATTTTATGTTAAACAACAACCTGTGAAATCCCACTACTAGGGTCTCAAACAAATAGGGCAACATGTGAATTGTCATGGGTGGCTTTCCAGCCATGCCCCATGACCCCTTGGGCACGCCCTGTGGCGTCCTAGCAAACCTCCCAACGCCTAGCGCCACGGAAGGTCTCGTGGTCTTGGCCGCGCCAAGTGACAAGCGCGCAGATGCCTCTGTCGCCCCACCGATATCCCTCGCCAGTGTCCAGCCGCAGGCAGATTCCAACAACGCCGCGCGCGCAGACAACGCCGCGCGCGCAGACCGTGATGCCAAAGTTAATGCTGCTGAAAACGGACCTGTTGCTGCCTTTTAGAAGACTAAGTCATTTTCATTGTAAATAGAGTAGTTTTATTTCAAGTACTTCCATTATGTTTCACTAGCAAATTCTAGTCTAATCTTGTAGCTTTGGATTATTTTTTTAAGCATTATTAAGGGGGATCAAGCAATCAAAACTTTCTAGCAAGCAAGCAATTCTCTGTACTGGTGTCTCTCCCCCTCGACACCGCGTTGCTTTTCTGTAATAGCTTTCATTAATGCAATCAAACTTTTTTTAAATCTCAATTCTCATTTCTGTTCTCTTAATTTCTCTTGACATTGGTTTTTCCGTACGACACTGACAATCTAGTCTAGCGTACGGAGGGGACCTCAGTTGGTGGACAACAACTGCACTGACATTAGTTGCTTAGCCTTACGTCGCCCTTCCAAAGAACCTAAGGAAGGCGCCAAGTAACAGTTAGTATGAGAGCTCAGGTTCGACATCGGATGAGGGAATGTATTGACATTATCACCATTTGTGACCATGGTGAATTATGGGGACCGCATTGCGGCTCTCGAAGGGACGGTTGAGGTATTGTAGCCTATTGTGGATACGGTGCCTGAACTAAAACCAACCTACTCCAAAGGTTGGACGACCTGGACTGCAGGGTGCTTTAGGTCGAAGTTGACGTTGAAAACATCAGTCGCGACTCCGAGGGATACCGACAGACGACAGCCACAGAGGCAGCCGAAATTTTTGAGAAATTCGAGGGGCTCCAACAGGAGCGCACCAAGGATTTAGCCCATAGGGAACAAGAGGCAGAAAAGGTGACCGCCATGCAACAAACTATTGACAAATTGACAGACTAGCTCAATGTTGTCAACGCTGCTTTACAGGGCCTACTCCGAGGAGGTGGAAACCAAATCGGAGGTGCGGTGAACTCTGCTTCCGCGATAAAGAAACTGAAAATTCCTGAGCCAAAGCCATGCAGTGGAGGTAGGAATGCCAAGGAAGTGAAAAACTTTATCTTTGATGTCGAGCAGTATTTTGATGCTGTTGGGGATCTGGAGGAAGCTAAGAAGGTAGCAACTACTTCCATGTATCTTCAGGGTAATGCTAAACTCTGGTGGCGGGAGAAGTACGAAGCCCTCAAGGCCGGTGAAGATGCTCTCGAGACATGGGCAGAACTAAAGGCAGCTATACGCCTGCAGTTCTTCCCCAAAAATGTTGAATACAATTCAAGAGAAAACTGCGGGAGCTCCGCCAGACAAAATCAGTGCGGGATTACATGCGAGAATTCTCCGCACTCATGCTAAGCATACGCGACATGGGGGACAAGGACAAACTCTTCACCTTTATGGAAGGGTTGAAACCTTATGCCCGCGTGGAGCTACAGAGACAAATGGTAGATACACTTCCCAAGGCAATCCAAGCAGTTGAATGCCTTGGGGACTATCAAATGGAAGCTCGAAAGGACAGGCCTCAACCGCCTGCCCGAGCAGTGTTTAAAGGGGGCCAGCCTAGCAATGGTGGTCCTAGCAAAAGTGGGGGAGATTGGAACTCAAACAAATCTAGAGCTCCTTCCTCAGGCAGCAACTGTGCTGCGTCAAACAACAATGATCTAGGGAGAAAGCCTCCTTCAGGATGCCGTCATTACCGCGGACCACATTGAAACAATGAATGCCCACATGCACAGATGAACGCCCATCAGGCTATTGATGATGGGTCGGATGACGACTCAGATGATGCGGACCAGACTAAACTAGTAGGTGCCTTCAATGCAATTGTTGGTTTCATCTCTGAGGCATTAGCGGAGACCAGTGCTGGTATCCATAAGAAGAAGGACCCACGTCCAGTCACGAAGAAATGGAAAAATAAGGCGAATTAAGAGACTCCTCCTAAACAAGAGAGGACCTTAATGTTCGTTGAGATGAAGGTGAATGGAAAGCCCATTCGGGCTATGATAGACACAGGTGCTACCCACAACTACTTAACCTCGACTCAGGTGGATCGCCTTGTACTATTTGTAGGGAAAGGTAAACGCAGTGTCAAGGCTATCAACTCACCTCCCCAGCCAGTGGGCGGAATAGCCAAAGAGGTACCGGTAAAGCTTGGCCCTTACGAAGGAAAATTCAACCTGCGAGTGGTAATCATAGATGACTTTGAGCTGATTGTTGGACTAGAATTCCTAAGGAAAACCAACACCATGCCTGTACCATTTGCAGACATGCTACTAATGATGGGAACCAATAGGGCCAAGCCCTGAATTATCCCATGCCTGCCCATAAAGATGACCGTTGAGAATATCTCGACCTTGCAGCTGAAGAAGGGGGTCAAAAGGAATGAGCCTACATTCCTGGCAACCCTCTGTATTGAAGATATAGAACACTTCTCGGGTCCCATTCCTGAACCCGTGAAGGAGTTACTACTGGAGTTTGAAGATGTCATGCCACAAGACATGCCAAAGCGACTCCCGCCTAAGCGCACTGTGGACCATAAAATTGAGTTGGTGCCACCTGCCCGGGCGCCTTACAGAATGTCACAACCCGAACTCACCGAGCTCCGGAGATAATTGACGGAAATGCTAGATACAGGGATCATTGTACCCTCAAAGTCCTCATATGGGTCCCATGTTCTATTCCAAAAGAAACATGATGGCAGCCTGCGACTCTGTGTGGATTATCGAGCTCTAAACAAAATCACCGTGAAGAACAAGTACCCTATTCCTTTGATGGCAATCGTGTTCGATAGACTGGGTGGTGCGACGGTGTTCACCAAGATAGACCTCAAGATAGGTTACTGGCAAGTTCGGATCGCAGAGGGTGATTAGCATAAGACGACCTGTGTAACAAGATATGGGTCGTACGATTTCCTGGTCATGCCGTTCGGCTTGACTAATGCTCCAGCCACATTTTTCACCCAGATGAACCAAGTATTCCGAGAGTACATTGACAAATTTGTGGTGTTCTACTTGGATGACATTGTGGTATATAGCAAAACATTGGAAGAACACCTAGTGCATTTGCAGAAGGTCCTAGCTCATTTGCGGGAGCATGAACTATATGCGAAGATGTACAAATGCTTCTTTGCTCAGAAGCAAATTGACTTCCTCGGACATGTCATTGAGGAAGGACGCATCACGATGGACCAACAGAAGATTCAAGCCATCACAGATTGGCTGCCGCCTAAGGATGTGCACGCCCTGAGGGCGTTCCTTGGCATATGCAACTTCTACCGGCGGTTTGTGAAGACCTACTCCCTTATCGCAGTGCCATTGATAGAACTCCTCAAGAAGGTCACACCTTTAACGCATTAAAGGCGGCTATCTCTAGAAGTCCCGTCTTGGCCCTCCCTGACTTGGCCAAGTCGTTCGAGGTACAAACGGATACATCTGACTATGCTCTTGGTGGGGTCTTAATACAAGAAGGGCACCCTGTAGTGTACGGGAGTCGAAACTGAAGGATGAAGAGCGGCGCTATGCCGCCCATGAGAAAGAATTATTGGATGTCGTCCATTCCTTGCGCCTTTGGAGGCACTATCTTCTGGGAACCCCGTTCGTGGTCAAGACAGACAACACAGCTGTCAGCCATTTCATGACCCAGCCGAAATTGAATGGTCGACAGACCAGGTGGCTGGAACTCCTAGATGAATTCCACTTCAACCTGGAGTACTGTAGTGGAAAGACCAATCATGTTGCTGATGCACTCAGTCGGAGAGCTGATCTAGCATCGGTGTGCCTACTTGCCACCCTAAGGGGGAGCGAAGTAGCCACCTCCATCAAAGACTAGATACATGATCTACTCACCAAGGATCCTGCTGCTCAGTATTTGGTTGATTTAGTAGGACAGGTCAAGACTCGCTAGTTCTACATGGAAGATGGTTTTATGAAAGTCAAAGGGAACCGACTTTATGTTCCAAAGGGAAGAGATCTGCGGAGGACTCTTCTAGCGGAATGTCATGATACTTTGTGGGCCGGTCATCCCGGTGAAGAACGCACTATAGTGTTACTGCGTCATGCCTATTATTGGCCTCAAATGGCCGATGATGTCGCTCAGTATGTGAAGACTTCTCTAGTATGCCAGAAGGACAAGTCGGTCTGCTTGACACAAGCGGGATTCTCGAAACCATTAGCTGTCCCAAAGAGACCTTGGGAAAGCGTCTCCCTGGATTTCATCACCGGATTGCCCAAGGTCGGAGATCTCACTACTATCTTGGTTGTGGTGGACCGGTTTTCCAAGTATGCCACCTTTATTGCAGCCCCACAATATATATCAACAGAAGATACAGCTCGACTCTTCTTCTCTTATGTCGTCAAATATTGTGGCCTTCCTAAAGACATTGTTAGTGATCGCGACTCACGCTTCACTAGCAACTTTTGGACTCAACTCTTTAAGTGCCTGAGTTCAAAATTGATTCACAACTCAAGTTTTCACCCGCAATTTAATGGCCAGACGGAGCGGTTCAATGGTATGTTGGAGGAATATCTCCGCCACTTTGTAATGGGATCACAGAAGAATTGGGTGAAGCTTCTGGATGCTGCTCAACCGTGTTTCAATTCACAAAAGAGCTCTAGTACGAACAAAAGCGCTTTTGAAATTGTTACCGGACAGCAACCCCTACTCCCACACATTGTGAATGCACCAAACACGGCTAAGTCTCCTCGAGCTGCCAGCTTCTTAAAAGAGTGGAAGCGAAATCTGGAGATAGTACGGAGCTATCTTGTCAAAGCTCAAAAGCGGATGAAGAGGCTTGCTGATCAGCATCGTCGCTTTGTTGAATATCATGTAGGAGACAAAGTGATGGTCAAAATCCCAAAGCGGTACTTATTTGTGGGAGTCCATGACCCTCGCCTATTGCAAAAATATATTGGACCCTTGTCCATTGAGAGGCGCATTGGGAAAGTTGCATACCGAGTGGATACCCCAGCTTGGTAGAAAATTCATCCTGTCTTCCATGTCAGTCTTCTGAAACTTTTTCGAGAAGACGCGGAGGATCCTTCAAGGAGCCATCTTACAATACCCAGTATTCGAGGTCCCAATTCAACCAAAAAAAGGCGTGTCGAAGCTATCCTTGATGACATAGTGATTCATGCCTCAAGGAAAGATCACCAAGAATTCTTGGTGAAATGCAGGGCTGTGATGCAGAAGAGAATACCTGGGAGAGGGGAACAAACCTCAAAGCCTACAAGAGCCTCATTGAAGATTATTTTGCAAGTAAGGCGTTGAGGACGTCGCCAACTCAGGTGGGGGAGAATTTCATAGGTGGCTTTCTAGACATGCCCCATGACCACTTGGGCGCGCCCCGTGGCGTCCTAGCAAGCCTCCCAACGCCTAGCATCACGGACGGCCTCGTGGTCTTGGCCACGTCAAGTGACAAGCGCGCAAGTGCCTCTGTCGCCCCACCGATATCCCTCGCCAGCACCCAGACACAGGCAGATTCCAACAACGCCGCGCGCGCAGATCGTTATGCCAAAGTCAATGCTGCTGAAAATGTACCTGTTGTTGCCTTTTAGAAAACTAAGTCATTTTCATTGTAAATAAAGTAGTTTTATTTCTAGTACTTCCATTATGTTTCTCTAGCAAATTCTAGTCTAGTCTTGTAGCTTTGGATTATTTTTTTTAAGCATTATTAGGGGGATCAAGCAATCAAAACTTTCTAGCAAGCAAGCAATTCTCTATACTGGTGTCTCTCCCCCTCGACACCGCGTTGCTTTTCTGTAATAGCTTTCATTAATGCAATCAAGCTTTCTTTAAATCTCAATTCTCATTTCTGTTCTCTCAATTGCTCTTGACATTGATTTTTCCGTACAATACTGATAATCTAGTCTAGCATACGAAGGGGACCTCAGTTGGCGGACATCAACTGCAGTGACATCAATTGCTTAGCCTTACGTCGCCCTTCCAAAGAACCTAAGGAAGACGCCGCGTAACAGAATATATGATTCAACGTAAACAAGGTTTCTTCGCATATGAAAAAAAAACCAAGTCAAATTAAGGGCAGGCTCAAGATCATCCGAATAAGTGAAATGACATAACTTTGCCATAAACACACAAGCAAAAATTAAAAGATTATGGAAAGCTCCTTTGTTTTTATGGTTCGCTGCCCTAGGAATTGAGCTGCTATCCAATCAATTGCTACATATTCTTCTTTTATTTTCTCGAATTCGTACTCATCTGACCATCTCTTGGAGAAGAATCTCTTGACTTAGGAACACCTGAATCTATTCTTTCTTTGTCCCATATTCACTTATGTTAAAATATCCGCCCATTACTCAGTGAAAGAAAATGCTAATCAGGGATCGGAAAAAGAAAGTTAGTGCCTCGTCAGAAAGACTTGGTTCGTAGAGTAAAGCCTTTTTTCCACGATATTCATTTTACGCAAGAAAGAAAAAAAGGAGAATCAATTTGAATATGTAGGATTATCTATCTATCTGTCTGTCTGTCTGTCTGTCTGTCTGTCTGTCTGTCTATCTGTCTATCTATCTATCTGTCTATCTGTCTATCTGTCTATCTATCTATCTATCTATAAAAATACGAAGAAATTATGTTAAGTGCCGAACGACTAAAATATCCTTAAAACATTAGTTGACTTTTATAACCTTAATATTTCTATAATTTGAGGATACAACAACAACAATCCAGTATATAATCCCACTTAGTGGGAAAAGAAGGTTCCACCTAGATATAAATTTGAGGATATTTATCATCTAAGGCTGGAGTTATTTTCCCATTTAAACTACACATAAGGCATGCCTAAAAGAGGCAATTCTTTACGATTATTAGGTGTCCTTATCAAGTTTAACTTATACAACTTTTAGGTTTAGAAGTATTTCTTATTTCGAGCAGTTTCTATTCCTTTAGTTGGAGTTCTTTTTCATTGTTTTCAAGTTAGGAGTCCTTATTCTCTCTTTTGTTTGTCTATTTTAATTATATAATTTTACCTTACATAATTTTTTTTTTTGAATTATATAGGCAAACGCATTTATAGAAGAAGATTATTCTACGGTCTTCAACATCGAAAATTTGGATAGCTTAGTGCAAAGTTGCAGCTACTACAAAAATAAATCTTACACTGAACAACATAATCAATTAATTATTTATTAATATTAGTGAATAATAATTTAATTATTTTCCTAATATTTATAATTTCAAAGTCAATTCAGATTTGTTTAATCCTTCGAGAATTTTAAACTCCTTTTAAATTTAGGAGTATTCCTTGTTGGTTAAAAATGTTAGGTTTTTATGACTAATAAGAGTAAAACGATAAAGATACTCACTCTTTTTGATTGAAATTTATCAACTTTAAATACTATAAAAAATGTTTGTATCCATACTTTTCCAGGTTTCAAGAAGAAAATAAATAGAAATGTGACGACTCGACCCGTCGTCTCATGTGTTTTCGTCCCGTTTTCCCTGCTTATTGCTCCTTCATGAATTATTATATGTGTTGGGCGAGTTTGGGTTGACTTGAATTGGTTTTAGTTGGAAATGAGGCACATAGTCTCTTAGAAGGAAGCTTGTTTTCAAAAAGTCAACCGGAAGTTGACTATATAATTAGAAGGCTCGGATGTGAATTCTGGTGATTTGGTTAGCTTCGGGGGATGATTTGTGACTTAGGAGTGCGATCGAAATTGAATTTGGAGGTCCGATGTAGAATTAGGCTTGAATTGGCGAAGTTGGAATTTTGGCGAATTCCGGTTGATAGGCGAGATTTTGATCCAAGGGTCGGAATA
>MU767101.1:2436-69005 GCA_026770625.1 Nicotiana glauca
GTATTAATGTTTCTAGTTAATTTCTGATATTTAAGTTACAATACTTGTTTACATATATAATTAGTTCGATAAAAATGTTTGAACCTGTTTTGGATTTGGATAACGATTTAGGACTGATCAGGCAAAAGAAGCCAGATTCAATTGTGATGGCTTCTAGGCCTATAAGAAATGAACTCATAATTATGAATGGGGCTTTAATTAGCCCTATTCACCACTGTGCATTTCCCTGTTAGTCCGATTTCCAGGCCCAAAATACGCAATGGCCTGGATATGAATGGAATATCAATACAAAAAATGTAATTAGAAAACATTAGTAGTTATTTTAGATCAAAGCAAAAACAGTGCTAGAAAATATAGTACACTATAGGTTTGACCTTTAAAAAATACAATGAGATGAGCCTCGTTATAAGGCAAAAATGCACGGGCCCCTCAAATAATTGTTATAAAATCTTTAGACTCGGAAGGGCCATTTAGCGAATTTCACGGCCTTCCCAAAAGTAAATAACACGTTAGTCTCTTTAGACGCGATTTTAATAAAATTACCTTCTTAAATACGGATGTGCATTTCATGCAATCCAAATCCAAATCCAAAAACGTCGAATGAGAATGTGTCGAGGATCCGGGTGCATTTCATGTGACGTGATCCGAAAACATGTTCTTAAACGATGTTCACTTTCTTAAATAAAAATAATTTGACAAAAGCGGTAATTAATTCTAAAAATGCACAAATAGGATACTATGTAATATTTTAGCCAAATATGATAGTTTAGCGACCGTGCTAGAACCACGGAACTCGGGAGTGCCTAACACCTTCTCCCGGGTTCACAGAATTCCTTACCCGGATTTTTGGTTCGCGACTGTTAAACAGAGTCAAACCCTTCCTCGATTCAGGATTTAAACCGGTGACTTGGGACACCATAAATCTCCCTTGTGGTGACTCTGAATCTTAAATAAAAATGAATCCCGTTTCGATTGTCCTTAAATTGGAAAAACTCCTTCTTTATTATATCCCTTTCCCGGGGTGTAGATAAAGCCTTTTCGGAAAAAGGAGGTGTGACACCTTTCGGGGAGGAAGGAAGGACTTATTTGGGGTGCATGCAGACTTCAATTGACTTGACATGCTTCTTGGACTGGATTCTCGATCTGCACGGCCATCCCAACTTCTCATGAACTCATTGTGACCCATACTTCCAAACCGTGAAGCTTTGCCAGGACTTTAATGGTGGTGACGGGTGTCTTCTTTTCGACCGACGGCACCCTTTGCGGGTTTTCGCCAATTGACCTCTCTCATTTCTCTTCTCACCATCACCATATAGTGCTCTTTATGAGTTTTCACTACCCAGGCTCTCTCATTTCCAGTTGCTCTGCTCACCGTCACCTTATGGTGTCCGTAGGTTTTCACTGATAAGACTCTCTCATTTTATTTCTGTCATTTTGATTATATCAGATCCAAGCAATTGAGTTCTCTAATTCTGACGCCTTTGGATGATTGATCAGAAAGACTTCGACAAGGTTCGGGTAAAAGAGAATTGGATCGCATTACAACTTTGGAACTGTTCAGGCGGGATCATCGCCGAACCATTATATCATCTGCCCCAGTTTTATTTTTTGGGGAAAACGAGAATTTTGTTTCGATGTGACTGAACCCTAGAAAGAGAATGCCTACATATCCTTTCAGAATCAAGTCGAACGTATGTAAGGCCCCGTAAAATCTTGTGCTCAAAACCTAGTAGCTCGTAGTGCCAAGGTCCGAATATATGTTAGGAATGAGTAGAATTCTTCGCAGCGAGCAAGCTCGCCGTGGTTCGGACACTTTTACTGATTTTGCACTTAAAAATTAAAAGAATCGATTTTCCAAAAAAATGTCATTCTGCGGTCCAGAATGCGGTCACATATCAGCTATGCGGACCGCATTTCTGTCACAGAGTGAAGCAGAAGGATTGTCAAATTGATGTTGAAAATGCGGTATATTATGTGATCGCATAATCAATATGCGGACCGCATAATCGTCGTATAAATTCCTCAAGGATTTGTGGAGCTCAATTCTGCGGTGCAAAATCTGACCGCATAATAGGAATGCGGACCGCATTCCTGTCGCAGACCCAGCAGACTTTCAGAGTTTTGGGCGCATTTCTGCGGTCCAATCTGTGAACCGCATTTTGATTTTGCGATCGTAGAATGCGACCGCAGATTTTGCTCGGGCTTCTATTTTTCTTAATTTTAAAACCTGATCCCTTTTTAATAAAATACCTCAACCCCCTCATTTTAACAATCTTGCTGAAAAAATTAAGAGAGAGGAAGAGAGGGTCTTGAGAGAGAAAATCATCTTCTCCAAAACTTGGTTCTTCAAAACCATCCAGGCCAGGAAATTTCAAGCTTATCTTCATACACCCTTTCCTTGCAGGTAAAATCCCTAACTTCTCCTATTGAATTTCTTGTTTAAACTAAGAGGGGGAGTCTCATGCATTAGTCCTTAAAGTAATGGTTGAAATCATGCATGCATGTCTATTAAAAACTAAAAATCTAGTAGGAGGAATTGGGTAGGAGTAAAGGAGTATTCAAAGAGGGGTTGATAACCTAAATGAGTTCGAGTAGCAATTGTAATCTTCAATTCTAAGTTATGTGTATTAATTGGTGCACTATATTGACATTGCTAGATTTTTGGGTGTATTGGAAGTAGGAATTAGAAAGGAATTCAACTTCAGGTATGTATGGCTAACTTTAACCTTTGTAAAATCTCCTTGTTTGGTGTCCGAATACTTGGTATGTGACATCTCCATGAATTAGTTGTGAAGTTAAACTCTTGTGAGCAGGATGTGTTTACTTGTGTGAACTATTTGTCAATTCATGTAAATATTGTGCCTTATGCATTGTTGGTTAAGACATCCGATATGATTGTGCAAGTAAATGGCAAATAACTAAGTTGTGATTGCGAATGTGTTATGTGGCAAGGACTGTGGAATAAATGATAGAGAGGAATCGTAATTGGTGAAATTGAAATAACTATGATAACACCCCTTGTGGATAGTCATGGAAAACTATTGTTGTGATCTAAATGGTATAACGGGCTGTTGAAAAAGATGGAAATGCTATGGATAGTCACCTAAAACTTTTGTGAGTTGTGTTGTTGTCGTTATTGGGAATTGTGGTTGTTGTTCTTAAAACTTATTGTGGTTATCCTTGTAAACTATTATTGTTGTGGTATTGTTTTGTGAATTGTGATTTGCTCGGTGGGATCGGGTTGTGCGCCGCAACACGAAGTAATAAGGTGTGGGTTGTGGTGATAAGGGTGGCCGAGGTAATAAGGGTGGCCGAGGTAATAAAGGTGGAAAGTGATCGATATCACTATTGAAATGAAATATGAGAACGTTGTGAAATTGAAAATGTGGAAAAGATGATGGGGAAAGGAGAGTTTGTTAACTTGTTTGCCTTGATTCTCTTCCTTGTGTGTACTCAATTGGTACTTCCTTCTATTGTTTATTACTTGTGTATGGCTTGAGGTTACTCAGGGTAAGGTTTGTTATACATACTAGTACAATTCAAATGTACTGACGTCCCTTTTGCCGGGGGCGCTACATTCGTGTTATGATTGTAGGTGGATCCGTAGCGGGTGCTCCAGCCTACCGATCGTAGCTCCCTCTTCGGCTTCCATCAGCTTTCTGGTGAGCCCCATTCCTTTCGGGGTCCTGTGTGGCTCAGGCCGCTTGTTTCCGAAGTTCATTTTGATGTTGTGTAAGGTATAGCCGGAGCCTTATTACCGGAAAATACTGTATTATTCTGTTGTACTTCTAGAGGCTCCGTAGACAGTGGATGTGGGTTAAAAGTTTATGTAAATCCTTGTTTCCTTTGTTGGGAAACGAATTGGTAATTTCACTAACTAATTGTATGTATGTTTTGCAAAAAGGGTGTTCTAAATTAATTGTTTGGCCAGTTCTTGGAATATTGAGTAAGTAAGACATGGGGTAACACGTGGGGTAGGAGAGGCACCCAAGTCCGCTCGGCTGGGGCTACCCGGTCGGGCACCGGTCATGTCCCTCGAATTTGGAGCGTGACAACATAGTTCAGGGAACTTTGGTTTTGATTTTTTTTTTCTTTATTTTTCCTTTCCTTTTTTCTTTCTTTTTTTCATTTCATTTTCTTTGTCTTTTCTTCCCTTTTTTGTATCTTTCTTTTCTTTCTTTCTTTTTTCATTTCATTTTTTTCAATTTCAACTTTCTTTCTTTTTTCAATAACACTTCCAGGTTCCAAAGAGGGTAATCAAAGAAGAGTAACCAACTCAAACGATTTGCAAAGGGTTAAATATTTGGATACTAAGAAAGAAGGCTTTCTTCATCCCAAACGGGGAATATTAATACTATTTGGAGGATCAATTAGAGTACCTTTGTGTTGCATTTGCATTGACACTTAATTTAGGGACATTTCCTTCGATGCACCCCAAGTACAACGCACTCTTTTGAGCAGTACTCTTGTTGCAATGTATGGATCCAATCTGAAACCAATTTTCCTTCAGTTGTTCCAAACCTTTGTTTTATTTCCTTAAACTTATCTTCTTTGCATTCTGGCTCTTGACTCATTATTTCAAAGCCTGACAGCGTCTTAAGATCTGGGCATGAAGTCCGCAAGCATGTCATGTTATTGAAATCTATATTTAACAGAACTGAAAAGAGAATAAGAAAAATAAAAAGATTAAGAAAAGAGACAGACCTGTACAATGAAATATTAATTTCATTTGATTTTTGATTTTTGATTTTTTTTGGTTTTTTTTTTTTGTTTTTTTGGAGGTAGAAGGATTTACATCGGGAAGTAAGAAAATAGAGTAGAACATCTGGATCACACCCTGAGATAATCTGGATGCAAAAAGTATAGCAAGACTGGGTACCGAGACTCCCGTCTGATGGGGAACTTTCATGTTTGGCGACCACGTTTTGGCTTTTCTTCTATCTCGGCAATGGCTGCAATGACATTCAGTGCCGGATCAAATTCCTCATCTTCATAAATCATTCTGACTACTGGCCCGTCGTTGTGGGCAGGCAACAGATTGTTCATCACATCAGGAGCTTCTTCATCCCGAAAAATAATTCTTTCAGCTTCAATCAAATCTTCAACTGCACTTTTGACGGTCCAATAGTCCTCTGTATTGTGTCCCACTGCTCTAGAGTGGTATTCACATCAAGCATTAGCTCGGTGCGAGGGGGACTCGGGGTTTGGCCGGTTCGGGGCCACTAGCTACAATAGATTTAGCCTGATTAGATTTTGGAACAAGCTTGAATACGATTCACCAATAGGGGTGAACTGATTCTCTCTGAAAGGCTCTCTTGGGCAAAGGTTGTATTAGGAATCATTTGGTTGAGGATTATATGGAGCTTGGTAAGGATGGGCATTTCTGGGAGGTGGAGCTCGGTTTTGTGTATAATGTTCTGCCTGCATGTAAGATTGCGCGCTCATCACCGTATATGGAGGTTGTGCATGGTATAAGCAGCATCTGAGAATGGGTAATAATGTTGATGGACCATAGGAGACACATATGACTGGCTGAATCACCTGCAGGCCCCCCTCGAGCTTGAAACCATCATGACTCCCTCTTCACTCTCATTTCTGTTCATCAAACTCTCCGAACCATTCTGAGCAGACTGTGATGTGACCTTAAAAGCAGAATGACTCAAGATTCGGCCCGTTTTTAAACTGTTTTGAACCATTTCCCTTATTTTGATAGCCTTAGCGAATGGCTTTCCCACAGCAACATCATGTTCTGGAAGTAGTTGGTCTCTTGGGCTTGCAGAAAAACCATGACCATTTCAATTTCGTCCATTGGATGCTTTACCCTGGCAGCTTGCTCACGCCATTTGACGGCATATTCGCGAAATCTTTCCGTAATTTTCTTTTTCAAATTGGACAAAGTGTTCCTGTCAGGAGAAATGTCCACATTATACTGGAATTGGCGAACAAAATCTCGAGCCATATCATCTCACACGTACCAATGAGCAATTTCTTAATCCGTATACCACTCAGAAGCGATTCCGATGAGGCTTTCGCCAAAATAGGCCATTAGTAGCTCCTCTTTTCCACCAGCACCCCTCAACTAGTCACAGTATCGTTTCATATGAACGACCGGGCCTCCATGTCCGTCGTACTTTTCAAATTTTGGCATCTTGAAGCCAGCTGGCAAGTGGACATGGGGAAACTTACAGAGGTTAGTGTATGAGACACTCTTTTGGCCACTTATACCTTGCCTGTTTTTCATGCTTTGTTCCAGGCTCTTCATCTTCCGAGCAATTTCCTCTTGCTCGAGATTTTTAACAACCTTTTTTGCTCCACGGAGAGATCATACTGCGGAGGTTGAATGAAAGAGTATGGGGTCACATATGTTATTTCTGACTGAAGCTGCGGACCCTGAAAGGTGAACATTAGATGCGGTGCCCTTGAAGCCAGTGCCTAGGGGATGAGCTGGTTGGGCACAGGGGCATTGGTAACCTCACTTGACCTAGGGATCAACTCAGGGAACCCAGGGATTGTACTTGGTGGTTCTCTACCGTTAGACCAAGCGTCCCACATTTCCCATATGCGGAGACGCAACATCTTATTCTCTTCAATAGCTGCTGGTTCCTGCTGCAGAATAGCCGATGATGGGCTTTCCTCAGAACCGATATTTGATAGGTTGCTTGCGGAGGTTATCTATGCCTTTTGATCTTGTGAAGGAGGGAAGGCTAGACTACCAACAAAACCAACCACCAAAACATGGCTAGTTTGTACATCCAACAATTTTGTTAGTTTTGAAACATTTAACATATAGGAAATTGCACGTTGGGAAGCAATGCACCTAACAGTTAAACGCTTCTACCATATGTTTGAACGGTTGCATGTTTTATCCCGACCTTAACTAACTCTTTCAGTATGGGCCTCTTTTTTTCATCTTTGTTTCTTTCTAATTACTCTTGATTTTTGTTTTGTTTTTGCCGCTCTTTTATTTTTTTTGGCACTCTCTTTTTCTCTTTTAGTTACTCTCTTTATTTCTTGTCGTTTTCTATTTTTTTTTCACTAATTTTCTTTTTCTCTTTTTACTCAATTTTTCTTTCTCTTTTTTTTTCCAAGTTTATTTTTTACTCAATTTATTTATGGCTATGATCGAATATGATGGGGATCGCCTACGTATCATGACCCCGCATGAATCAGATCTTGCGTAGTTCGGGAAGATTGAGAATTGAGTAAATAAACTAACTCTTTCTTTCTTTCTTTTTTGTTTTATTTGTTTACTTTTCCAAAACTTGGACCATGAAAGCTTTAAGAAAAAGAAAAATATTTTTTTTTTGGAATTTCGAAAGAAATAATTTAAAAGAAGAAAGGAAATTTTTTTTTTCTTGTTGATTGATTTTTATTTATTGATTTTTTTTCAAAAGAGACTTCTAAAAATTCCTTTTCTTTTGATTTGACCTTTGAAAATTTTAAAAGTAAGAAGAAAATATTTTGTTTGAATTTTCATTCGTATTCTCTTTTTCTAAAGAAGAAAGAAAATATTTTTGGATTTTGGATGTTGCCTCTTAATTTTTGAAAGAGGGACTATTAAGAAAATATTTTTAGATTTCTGAGTTTTTATTCATTTACAAAAGCACTTCCAAAGAAAAGCAAAAATATTTTTGGACTTCAATTTTTCAAAATTTGTATGGACATTTACAAAAGAAAGACTTCTAAAGAAGAAAAAAATATTTTTGAATTTTTGTTTCTGATTTTTTTTTTTTTTGAATTTTTTTTTTGGAAAAATACTTCAAAATGAAGGAAACACGTATTTTGAATTTTGATGTTTTCCTTTTTAGCATGAAAGACATTAGACAGAAAGAAACCTTTTTTTTGAGTTTTAAAACTACTTTTTTTTTTTAATTTTCTAAGGAAAGATTTTTTAAAGAAGGAACTAAAGGAAAATATTTTTGGATTTTTTAAAAATTGTGGTCAAAACCGATGAGGTTTGACTACGTATCTCACATCCGGTGAGAATCAGACCCGCGTAGTTTGGTCAGTTTTGACGAAAAATGGGAAACATGGCACTTAAAAATTTTGGCTCATTTTGAAATGACTTTTCTTTTCTTTCAGAATTTCGACAGAGTTTCAGAATTTTCTAAATACCTACCTCTCACTTTTGCTTTTTATTTTTTTCTTTCCCTATTCTAGAAGTCGGTCAACATGCAAGCTGAAACAAATAGATGTGCAAGTAGCACGTAAGATGCATCAGGATGATCTTTTTAATTTGAGTGCACCTGTCCTAGACAGACCCAACCCCTGTGTTGAGTCTCCTAAGTCAAATGCACGTGATGCAAACAAACGTTCCTACTAGGGATCCGGCATGAGGCTTTGTTATACTAGGTTTTAAAACCTGGGTTTATTGTTCTAGACCTGGCTTACCCAAGAGGACATCTCGAGCCGGGGGAGGGCAGCGTACCGAGAATACAGAAGCTTCACCTGTTTTGCAACTTGTCCAAACCTCGTTCTAAAATGGGATAAGAGTCTAGACAGAAATGAAGTCACACGAATTGCACCCTTCTCCATGATTTAGAAGACTCAGAGAGAGGAAGGGTTTCGTAGCAGTTTATATACAATTCATAAAATATCAAAGCGGTAAAAGCATTTAGCACATTAGGCTTAAACATGTAGGAAAATCAGATAATAAATAAAGCCACTCATAACAGCTATTCTAATCTCGAATTCTTGAACCCTGAACTGAAGTTCTGGGTTTGGATCCCTAGCAGAGTCGCCAGAGCTGTCACACCTCCTTTTTGACATACCACCCCGAAGGATAGTGTATACGGGAGTTTTTCCAATTTAAGTGACATTATTCGAAATGAGATTATTTATTCAATTTTTGTTCAGACTCGCCACTTGAGATGATTTATTTGGTGTCTCAAGTCACCGATTTATTTTGAATCTCAAATCGAGGAAGTTCGACTTTCCTTTTGAAGTTTGCGAACCAGAAATTCTGAAAAAGGAATTCTGTTAACCCGGGGGAAGGTGTTAGGCACCATCGGATTCCGTGCTTCTAGCACGGTCGCTTAAACTATTACAATTGGCCTATTTTCTAATTTTTAATACATGTTTTAACCTATGGTACAATTTTCAAATTATTAACAGCTTTTAATTATTTTTAGGAAGATTCAACATTATCTAAAATACATCTTTGAACCACGCCACATGAAATGCATCCGCTGTCCGCGACACGTTTTATTTAACGTTGTTGGGTTTTAGATTTGGGTCACATGAAATGTACACCCGAATTTAGGAAAGTAGTTTTAAAAATAGCGCACCTAAAGCAACTACGCATTATCAAATTTGCTAGGGCCATGGAAAATTCAACTAAATGGCACACCTCAATTTATAAGGATTTAAAATTGATTAAATGAGGGCCGTGCATTTTGAAATTTTATTTTGCACGGCAAGCCTCAAATTATTTTAAAGGATTGTGCTTAACTAAAGCAAACTACGGATGTTCAGAGATTATTATTCTAAACTACTCATTGAGATTAGCATGTAGAATGAATTCTAGATTATCAAATATAAAGAAGAACATCTCCGACTTCCAACAGATTCGTCTGCAAGTAGTTTTGGTAGGCACCATAGTATAAGCTATTGTAAGGTGACATTCATATGACTAGTTGATAATTTAACAAACGAAAGCATGTAGAATGAATTCTTCCCTTTTTAATACACTCAAAAAAAAAAAAAGGAAATTAGCATAATCAATTAGAGCTAAACGCGGATTCCATGGCACAACGTAAGATCCAATATTAAACCAAAATAGAATGGTCAGGCCAACACACAATAAGATCATCAATTACAAAGACTAGATAATGGCTTAGGCTCAAGCACACACATAGCACCAACAACTTCACAAAGTTAGCTCAACAATCTGTCCACTCTAATGTTACCAAAATTGGCTACATTCATAATTTAATTACAAAAAAAAAAAAAAGGACTTGAAGAAGGAAATGAAAACAGATTGTCTGAAATAGTGGACACCAGTCTTAAAGCTTAAACGGCTATTGAAAGTAAGCATTAAACTCTCCATAACCCATTGAATATTTCATTTTTAAAACTCACTGATAATTTTAAAAGCTCAACAAAGGGATAGTCTTAAACAAATTTGGCGACCATCTACGCCAGATCCAAACAACTAAACATAATTATAAGACAAATAGTATCACAATTTTAACAGAGAATAACTCAATAATTGCACACAATAGTCTATGCAATTTGGACAGAATCATGACATAAAAGAGAAAACTTTCATATAGAGCAAACAAGAGTAACATGGAGGTATAAGCATACCTAGCTTGCAAGAAAACAACCAAAAATGACTAAAAGATTGTAGAGGATGAAGTGCAGTAACGATGGTGGACGAAGCAGCAGCAGAAACAGGGCTGTGCACTTAAGTATAACGGCCACCCAAAACCGAAGCAAAAACAGCCATGGCTTCGAGCTTAGATAACTTGTATTAGGGGTGTACATGGACAGGGTTGGTTCGGTTTTTACCAAAACCAAATCAAACCAACTATATCGGTTTGGATTGATTTGGTTTTGTGGTGTTTCTCGGGTTTTCGAATTTTTTTATTACATGAATAATATTTCAACTTACTTTGTTAAAATTATAGATAAAGCTTTGATAAGTGAATATATGTTTAGTAAATATAGAAAAAATTGACAAACATATGATCTATTAAAATATTCTAATGGGAGAATTTTTTTAGTAACACATGATAGTTATTTTCTTAGTCGTCTAACAATGATTTTTTGTTAATTTACGCTTCAGGGTTAAGACACGAGATGATCCCAAATATTTCTACATTTTCTAAAAAAAATCACTATAAACTCTTAAAAATATAAATAAAATTTATATATTTATATGTCGGTTTGGTTCGGGTTTTTTTACTCAATACCAAACCTAGTCGGATTTTTTAATCGGTTTGGTTTGGTTTTTCGGTTTGGTGCGGTTTTCCGGTTCGGTTTGAACACCCCTAGCTTGTACAAACTCAGTAGAGAAAAAAAAAGTTGAATTTCGAAATCAATTTTTTCTTCAATCTTCCTTCAAAAATTCCGATTTTTCTTTTGTTTTTCCAGCTTTGTGATTTTCAGATCTTCATTTGAACTTTAGCTTTGTTTCAAAAGCTCAATTTTGTTAAGGTTCTGATTCTTGAAAAGATGAAGAAGAGAGAAGTCTGTTCGTTGTTTTCTTTTGTTCAACGCACCGCTTCTCTCTTTTTTTGTGAAGGGGTCTTAGATTTTAATGAGGGGGATTTGGGCCAAATCGGGTCGGGTCATGGGTGGTTTGGGTTTTGGGAGATTTGGATATAGGATTTGGGTTCAGCATTAATTTGGTCTAATTTTACAGGACAAACTTTTTTTTTTCGATTCTTTCTTTTTTTTTCCAATTTATCTTTTCTTTTAATCAAAATCCTACAACTTAAAATTTTTAAATTATCTAAAACTGTGAAACTAAATTAATTGGCTAATTACAAAAAATTATAAAAGCTATTTAATCCTAAATCAAAAGAAAAAAATCAATAAAAGGAAAAGTGTAAAAATGAAATATTTTTTGTTATTTTCGATTTTTTATAAAATAAATAATTACTAATTAATCCTAAAATTATAAAGATAAAGCTTAAATGTCATGCGTGATATCTTTAGTATTTTTCATGATTTAACTTAAAATTAAACGTGCATAAAAATGCAAACAATTAATTAAATATTACGAAAATTCCTAAAAATGGCAAATAATTAAGAAAAAAAATCTATTTTCGTCGGATTTTATAGAAATATTTTGTATAGGGCAAACATTACGTGCTCACAACAGTAAGTAGAAATTTGATTTTTTTTTTTAATTTATTGATTGATAAGGTTATGGACATCGTGTCCCGTGATAATTCTATAAAAATTGAGCACATAATATTAAGGACATAGTGTCCTGATTTTGCAAATTGAATTGAAAAAGTTAAGGGCACAATGTCCTTAACTTTGTTGTTGTTCTTCAATATAGTAAGGAAATACTGTCATAGTTTTGCAAATTATTTTGAAAAAGTTAAGGACACTTGGTCCTGAAGTTTGAGTTTCAAGTTGGAAAGTTGAGGACACTTGGTCCTGAACTTTGACTTACATGTTCAATATTTAAGGACACTTGGTCTTTGACTTACAGTTATAAGTTAAAAAGTTAAGGACAGGAAGTCATTAACTTCGCGTTTCAAGTTCAAAAATTAAGGACACTTGGTCCTTAACTTTGAGTTTCAAGTTCAAAAGTTAAGGACAAGAGTCCTTAAGTTTGACTTACAGGTTTAAAAGTTAAGGACATGCTGTCCTAAACTTTGAATTCCAAATTCAAAAGTTAAGGACACTTGGTCATGAACTTACAGTACATGTTTTTAATTATACAAGAATTGCTCTATAAAATATGTCCCGAGTTTCCCATTCTCTTGACTTGCAAGATGGAAAAAATATGCATTATAGTTGCTTTTAATGGTAGATTGACTGAAGTCTATAAGTATCTTGATCATCAAACAAAGCTTGTTCTAGTACCTGAGGCAATTCGGTTTGAAGATTTCATTAAACAGATCTTTGAAGTTATTGAATTGGATAGAGACAAGTTTGAAGCAGTGATATGGTTTGATATCAACCTTGGAACAAGCAAGGGAATGCTTGTATCCAAAGATTTAGATCTTCACACATGTGTAGAGTTACTAAAAACTCATTCACTTTTCAAGGTCTGTCGCTTCATTGTTGATTTTTCAGAAAGAGTTTTTGGATCAACAAGCAAATTTGAACATGTCAACAGAGAAACTCAACATAAGAATCAAAACAAATGCCAACAGATAATGGAAATAGATATGGTTGAAGCTCAACCAATAACTGAAGAGGTGCTTCAAACACATGTCAACAAAGAAATTCAACATGACAATCAAAACAAATGCCAACAGTTAATGGAAATAGATATGGTTGAATCTCAACCAATAATTGAATATGTGCTTCAAATATTTGGTTCTATTCGAGTAGCAGGACAAAGCATTATAGAGATTGACAACGAACAAGCTTTGGGTATTCAAGTCTTAGAGAGTGCACCAGTAATCGAAGAAGTTGCTAAAAAAACCTCTACTCAACTAACTAGACGAAGGTCAAATTTGAAACAAAAAGAATCCCCAACTATGATAATAAGAGAAAATATTTCGTTGGATGAAATAAAAGTGGGATCAGTATTTGTCAAAGTGAAGAGTTTAATTAATTGTTTTTGTAATATTGCAATTAAAGGACATTTTGAATTCAAGGTTGTTAGATCAAGCTCAACAAGATATTCATTAAAATGCAATGATGATAAGTGTGGGTGGTGTGTGCGTGCTTTCAGAATTAAAGATTCAACATTGTTCAAGATAGTAAAGATTGAGAAAAATCATGACTGCTCTATTAACAGTATGAAAGTTGATCAAAGGCATACAACTTCAAAGTTGATTAGTGGTTACATTATCGACAATCTTTGAGACACAAGGTTTGAAGTTACACCAGCTTTTGTCATGGCAGAGATGCAAAAATTGCATGGACTAGATATTGGGTATCACAAGGCATGGCTGCCACGACCCTAAACCCGAACCCGGTCGTAATGGTGCCTCTCGTGAAGACAAGGCCAGTCAATTAACCCAATTCACCTTTTTAAAATAGCTTACCAACATAAAGCAGTCTAAAACATGATTTACTAGTACCAGGTAACGGATAATATCAATAAAGTGCAAAAATATAACCCAACACATCCCTAATCGGGGGGTGTCACAAGTCACGAGCATCTAACAATACTGAATACCCAAATGTAACTACAGAGTATAGTACTGAACTAAGAATATAAAAGGAAAGAGATAGGGATGAGCTCCAGGCTGCAAATGCCAACAGCTTCCTAAAGACTCCTCAAGATCCGCTTGAAGCTGGAATGAATTAGCACTCGGGAGCGGGACCAGATGCGCCTGAATCTGCACACAGGGTGCAGGGAGTAAAGTGAGTACTCCAACGCAGTGAGTAACAAAGTTAATAATGACAGAAAGCAAGAAAACACGTAAGGCACAAGGCATTTTATAATGAAGCAGTAAACCAGTTAAAAATAGTAAACCACTGAAAAGTCAAGTAAAATCATTTTTCAACAATAAACAAGAAATTGACAGACAGTTAAGGTATAGTAAACAAATAGAAACTCGCCTCTCGGGCACAGTATCAATAAAACTGCCCCTCAACATCTCAGAACAATATCAGCCCCTCAGGCTCAATCTCACATCACAATGGGTACCCTCACTCACTAGGGGTGTGCAGACTTCTGGAGGGGCCCCTTACAGCCCAAGCTCAACAACAAGCCATCTCGTGGAATCAAATCTAGGCCCTCGGCCTCATATCAATCAAGCCACCTCATGGCTACATATCTCAGGCCCTCGGCCACAAAATCAGGATCAGTGTTTCATCACAACATAGGCCCTTAGTCTTACTCAGTCAAAAATCCTCACAAGCCCCTCGGGCAATAGTAAAATAGTTTTTCTCAGCCCAAACATCATTTAAAATATTATTTAAGTCTCAAAACTGAGTAAAAATGATTGAGTAGTAAAACATTGGAAAATAACATGACTAAGTTCAAGTAGTAAGTCAAAACAGTAAGGAAATATCAAATAAAAGCCCTGAAAGGTTCAAATAGTTGGCACGAAGCACAAATATTGGCATTCAATCCAAATCATAATGATAGCAATAAAGTTTTTAGTCAAATACGTGGTAAAATCAACAATCGAGACTGACCAATTCACAATCCCCAATAGTGTACGACCCCACGCTCGTCGACAAGCATGTGTCTCACCTTAACGTAGCACTACGATGTGCAATCTGGGGTTTCAAACCCTCAAAACATCATTTGCAATCATTAGTCACTTTGAACCGGCTACATCCTAGCTCGCGATGCCTTTGCCCCTCGAATCGGCCTCCATGCGTCGAATCTATCTAAAATCAGAATGAGGACGTCCAAATATGCCAAGGGAACAAATCCCAAGCGAAAACAATCAATAAAAGGCACAAATCTCGAAATTACCAAAACCCGACCCCTGGGACCACGTCTCGAAATTTAGAAATTTTTAGACCAAAGGATTCCTTATCTCCCCACGAGTTCAAACATATCAAAAGTTCTCAAATCTGACCCCAAATGGTCCTTCAAATTCCCAATCAAAAGTCTAAATTTCCAAGCCCTAGTTCTTCAATTTTTAGCTTAAGTTCCATGACTTTCTATATGGAATTCTCATAATAATCAAGTTTTGAGTCCAAGAATCTTACCTCAACGTGATTCCCCTTTAATCCCTCTTAAATCCCCTTCAAAAAACTCTAAAAATGACCAGTTATGGAGGAAATAAGCCTCAAAATTGCAGACAAGACGAGTTAAAAACATTCTGCCCAGGCCTTTTGTGAACGCGGTCAAACCCTCGCGTTCATGAAGCACCATTTTACTTTGACCAATTTTACTTCTACGCGATCGCGGCCAAGCCCACGCGAATGCAATGCTTTACCCAGACGAACCTTCGCATCTCAGACCAGCTGACCAAAAGACCCTATGCAAATGTGATTGCCATCTCGCGAATACCATTAACCAATTCCTTAGCCCTTCGCGAACGCGAAGCTGCACTCAAAAATGCGAAGCTCCACTCGCGAACGTGAAGGGTAAAATCCCTACAACAGCTGAACAGATTTTCTACAATTTTCTTAACTCCAAAATGATCCGATTGACCACTCGAAACTCACCCGAGGCCCCCGGGACCTCAACCAAAGGCACCAACATATCCTAATACCTTATTCAAACTTGGTCCAATCATCGAAACACTTCAAACAACATAAATTAACCAAACACATCAGATTCAAGCCTATGTTTTTAAAAATCATCGAAATTCCGCTTTTGATCAAAAACTCAATCAAACCACATCTGAATGACCTGAAATTTTGCACACATATCCCAAATGACACAACGGAACTACTACAACTCTCGGATTTCCATTTCGACCCCTATATCAAAATCTTGCCTATCAACCGGAAATTGCCAAAATATCAACTTCGCCAATTCAAGCCTAAATCTACTCCATACCTCCAAAACTAATTCCGATCATGCTTCTAAGTCATAAATTACCTCCCTAAGCTAACCGAACCATTGAAACTCACATTCGATCCCTCTAACGCATAAGTCAACATTCAGTTGACTTTTCCAATTTAAACTTTCTTAAAAGAGGCTAAGTGTCTCAAACCTTACCAAAATCATTCCAGATTAGATCCGACCAACCTGATACCTCAAAACACAGATAAACAAAACAATAAGAAGCAGAAATGAGGGAAACGGAGAGGTAACTGATGAGACGACTGCCCGGGTCATCTCATCCTCCCAACTTAATCAAATGTTCGTCCTCGAACGAGTCAAGAAATGTACCTAAAGTGTCAAATAGGTGAGGATATCAGCTTCGCATCTCCCGCTCGGCCTCCCAGGTAGCCTCCTCCATGGGCCGAACTCTCCACTGCACTTTCACCGAAGCTATATCTTTTTATCTCAACATCTGAATTTGACGCTCCAAAATAGTTGTTGGCTCCATATCATAAGTCAAATCCCCCTCCAACTGAACTGTGGTGAAATCCAGAACATGAGACGAATTACCAATATACTTCCAGAGCATAGAAACATGGAACACCGGATGCACACTTGACAAGATGGGTGGCAAGGCAAGCTCATAAGATACCTCCCCAATCCTCCAAAGTACTTCAAAAGGCCCAATGAACCGCGGACTCAACTTTCCTTTATTTCCAAATCTCATAAAACCCTTTGTGGGTGAAACCTTCAATAGAACCTTCTTACCAACCATGTAGGACACATCTCGAACCTTTCTGTCAGCATAACTCTTTTGCCTCAACTGCACCATATGAAGTCTCTCCTGAATCACCTTTACCTTACCTAAAGCATCCTGAACAAAATCTATCCCCAATAGCCTAGCCTCACCGGGCTCGAACCAACCAACGGGAGATCTATAGCGCCTCCCATACGAAGCCTCATATAGAGCCATCTAAATACTCGACATGTAGCTGTTGTTATAAGGAAACTCTACAAGTGGTAGAAACTGATTCTATGACCCTCCAATATCAATAACACAAGTGCGTAGCATATCCTCCAATATCTAATAGTGCGTTTGGACTGCCTATCCGTCTGAGGATAAAAGGTTGTGCTCAACTCCACCTGAGTACCTAACTCTCACTAAACAGACTTCCAAAACTAGGAAGTAAACTAAGTGCCCCAATCTGAAATGATGAAAAATGGGACACCATGCAATCGAAAAATCTCCTAGATAATATCTCTGCTAACCTCTCTGTAGAATAAGTAGTACAGATAGGAATGAAGTGCGCAGACTTAGTCAGCCAATCCATAATCACCCAAATAATATCGAACTTCTTCAAAGTTCATGGAAGCCTAACTACAAAGTCCATAGTGATCTGCTCCCACTTCCACTCTGGAATATCCATTCGCTGAAGCAAACCTCCCAGTCTTTAATGCTCATATTTCACCTACTGACAATTGAGACACCGAGCTACAAATCCCATAATATCTTTCTTTATTCTCGTCCACCAGTAGTGCTGCCTCAGATCCTGATACATCTTCGCAGCTCCTAGATGAATAGAATATCGCGAGCTTTGGCCCTCCTCCAAAATCAACTCCCGAAGCAGATCTACATTGGCCACGCAAATCTGGCCCTGCTTTCTTAATACCCCATCATCTCCAATAGTCACATCTCTGGAATCATCATGCTGAACTCTATCCCTAAGTATGAGAAAATATAGATCATCATGCTGGCTCTCTCTGATGCGCTCATATAAGGAAGACCGAGAAACCACAGAAGTCAATACCCGACTGGGCTCCGAAATATCTAACCTCAAATACCGATTGGCCAAAGCCTGAACATTAACTATAAGAGGTCACTCCCCAACTAGAATATATGACAAACTCCCCATACTCACTGTCTTTTGGCTCAAAGCAACGGTCACCACATTGGCCTTCCCTGGATGGTACAATATAGTGATATCATAATCCTTAAGCAACTCCAACCATCTCTGCTACCTCAAATTAAGATATTTTTGCTTAAACAAATGCTAATGACTGCGATGATCAGTGAATACCTCACAAGATATGCCATATATGTGATGCCTCCAAATCTTCAATGCGTGAACTATGACAGCCAACTCTAAATAATGAACGGGGTAGTTCTTCTCATGGGGCTTCAACTAGCGAGAAGCATAAGCAATAACTCTACCCTCTTGCATCAACACACAACCAATCCTTACTCTCGAAGCATCACAATACATGGTATATGAACCTGAAGCTGATGAAAAAACCAACAGTAGAGTTGTGGTCAAAGCTGTCTTGAGCTTCTGAAAGCTCTCCTCACACTCGTCCGACCATACAAATAAAACACCCTTCTAAAGGGCGAAGCGATAGAGGAGAATCCTTGAACAAACCAGTGATAATAGCCTGCCAAACCAAGAAAATTATAAATCTTTGTGGCTGAGGATGGTCTGGGCCAACTCTAAACCGCCTCTATCTTCTTTGGGTCAACCTGAATACCCTCACCGGACACCACATGTCACAAGAATGCTACTGAACTGAGCCAAAAATCACACTTGGAGAACTTTGCATAAAGCTTCTCCTCTTTCAACCTCTGAAACACAACCCTCAAATGCTCTACGTGCTCCTCCTAACTACCCGAATATACTAGAATATCATTAATGAAGACTATGACAAATGAGTCAAGATAAGATCGGAACAAGCTGTTCATCAGATGCGTGAACGCTGCTGGGGCATTGGTCAAACCAAATGACATAACCAGGAACTCATAGTGACCATATCTGGTCTTGAAGGCCGTCTTAAGAATATCTGTACCCCTGATCTTTAACTGGTGATAACCTAAATGGAGATCAATTTTGGTAAATACCCTCTCTCCCCGAAGCTGGTCGAATAAATCATCAATGCAAGGCAAAGGATAATTGTTCTTAATTGTTACCTTGTTTAGTTGCCTATGATCAATGCACATTCTCATAGTGCCATCCTTTTTCTTTATGAACAGAACTGGCGCACCCTGAGGTGACACACTAGGCCGAATGAACCCCTTATCAAGGAGTTCCTGAAGGTGCTCCTTTAACTCCTTCAACTTCGTTGGTGCCATACGATATGGCGGAATAGAGATAGGCTGAGTGCCCGACACTAGGTCAATACCAAAATCAATTCCATGTCTAGTGGCATGCCCGGCAGGTCTGCAGGAAATACATCAAGGAAATCCCTCATAACTGGAACAGAATCAATATTGGGAGTCTCAGCTTCGACATCCCTCACAAAGGCAAGATACGAAAGGCAACCCTTCCCAACCATATGCTGGGCCTTCAAGAAAGAGATCACTCTACTAGGAACATAATCTGTCACACCTCGCCACTTGATCTGCGGTACACCCAGTATAACCAATATGATTGTCTTAGCATGACATTCTAGAATAGTGCGACACGAAGATAGCTAATCCATGCCCAAAATGATATCAAAATCCACTATAATCAATAATAAAATATCAACTCGGGTATCCAAACCCCCAATAGTCACCACACACAATTGGTACACACGGTCTACAACAACAGTATCGCCCACCAGAGTTGATACATGAACAGGTAAACAAGAAAACTCACGGAGCATACCCAAATAATGAGCAAAGTATGATGACAAATAATAATAGATGGAACCGAGATCAAATAATATAGAGGCATCTCTGTGGTAGACTAAAATAATACCTGTAATAATAGCATCGGAAGCAATAGTATCAGTTTTGCCTAGAAGATCATAGAAAAGGGCCTAACCACCCCTTGATCGACCTCCCCTCTGGGGTGATCCCTAGCTGACCGACCCCCACCCCTAGCCGGCTGGGCGGGTGGTGGTGGAGCAATTGGCGCTGAAGCTAATAAATGGCCCCTCTGCTGGGATGAACTAGCAACACGATAGGGACACTCCCTCCACATGTAGCCCATCTCTCCACACTTGTAACAACTCCCAGTTGTTGGAGAAGGGGACTGATGGGAACCCCTTGCACCGGAGTGACCAGCAGATGTACTCAGCATAGAAGAGCCCTGAACAGATGAAGCACGAGATGAGCTCTGAGCTGGGAGGGTGCTAAGTGAAGAATGATCTGGTGTGAACTGTGGAAACCATGACCCGATGACGCCCCTCAATAACTTGAGCGATCATACTGACCATGTCGGAACTGTCGGCATGGGCCGTGCTGAAACTAGCCCATCGAAGGAGCACCATTGTAGCTACCAGATCCTCGGGGCCTCTTGGCCTCCCTCTCCTCTTGCTCCTGGCGACGATCAGACTCAATCTCTCGGGCAATATCCACAACCTCCTCGAATGTAGCACCAGTCACCCTCTCCCTGGTCATAAGAATACGGAGCTGATAAGTAAGACCATCAACAAACCTCCTAATATAATCCTCTCTCGATATGTCGGAACCAACCATATGGCATGATGAGATAACTTAGAAAACCATAACTTATACTGCGACATGGTCATCTCCCCCTGACACAACCACTCAAACTACCTACACAGCTCCTCTCTGCGAGACTGCGGCACATACTTCTCCAGAAAGAGAACGGAGAACTACTGCCAGGTAAGGGTGATGCACCAACAGGCCTATACCTCTCAAAATCCTTCCACTAAGTGAAAGCAGGTCCTAAAAACTAATAGGTAGTAAAAGCAACCCCGCTGGTCTCAAGAATACCCACGGTATGAAGCATCCTCTGGTACTTGTCCAAAAAGCCCTAGGCATCCTCGCCCTCTCACCAGTGATGGTCGGAGGCTGAAGCCTGCCAAATCTCTCCAATCTACATTGCTCATCCTCTGGCATGGCAGGAACTACATAGCCCCGAGCAGCTGCAACCGGCTGGGTAGGGTGTGCCCTCGGTGTCTGAAGTCCCTGCACAACCTGCTCAGGTGTGCGAGCGGCACGAGTCTGACCACCTCCCCTAGCCAGAGAAATAGCTACGGCTGTTAGCACGTGATTTTTGCCCTATACAAAATACTCCTATCAAATCCCAAGAAAATAGATTTTTTATCAATTATTAGCCATTTTAGAAATTTTTTTAGAATTTTATTTAATTTTTTGTATTTTGTGCAGGTTTAAGTTGTATTTAAATCGTAAAAAATACCAAAAATATCTCGCATGGAATTTAGTCTTTAGTTTTACATTTTTAGAATTAATCGGTAGTTATTTAATTTTAAAAAAATTGAAAAAAAATACTTTATTTTTATAATTTTTCCTTTTATTGATTTTTTCGCTTTTAATTTAAGATTAAGTAGCTTTTATAATTTTTATAATTAGGTAATTAGTTTAATTTTACATATTTAGATAATCTAGAATTTTAATTTTTAGGTTTTTTGATTAAAAAAGGGGAAAAGGGAATTAGAATTAAGAGAAATTGGGAAAAAGGGGTTCATTTTCAGATTTGGGCTAGCCCATGTACACAATCCAGGTCCAAAAATCGACCAGACTTGCCTGGCCCAATAACCCATTCCCCTCTCATTAAATCCCAACCCTAAAGACTTTATCTAGGAGACCCCTAAACCCCTGTACAAAAAACTGGCGCATCTGATAATTGGAAGGGCTTCATCTCCATTGTTGCGATACGAAAAAGAATAGACCCTTTGGAAATGGGCAGCTCCTCTCTTCTCCATCACCCATATTCAACTATACACTCTCTTACACACGCCTAAGCCCTAGTAGCAGCTGAAAATCCCAAAATTTCATATCTGAATTTCAAAATTTCAAAAACAAATAACAAAATTGAACCAAAAAAAAGAGTTACAAATTTAATTCAAGTCTCAGTTTCCCATGCTTTATATTCTCTTAAAATTTCAAAGCTTAATCAAGCTGTAACGGTGTCGTTATTTATAGATTTGCTATTCTCGGCATAGCTAGGCTCCGATTTGCTGATCATAGTCCTTGTTTGAGTTGTTTTAATTTGTTTTACTACTAATAAGAGAGTCACTAACGGAGTTCACTCTTATTTCAGACCTTATTTAGTCAATTTCGCTCCTACTGCTGTCTGTCTCATCGCTGAGCACCCTGCTCCTTTCTTGGCTTTTATTCGGGCTAATTTTGCAATGTATTACTACTGATTGAGGTATGGATTTCAGTCCAAAAATTATGTAAATAATTTTGAATGCCATCTTCTCTGTGATTGTTTTGTTGGAATTCACACTCGATTCCATTCTTTCTTATGTTTGGATTGAAAGTAGTAAGGCATTATTTTGATTCCTTCGAGATATAAGAACATAGAATTATTTGACTCATTTAAGCTAAATTTTAATAATGTTAGGTTGGGTGTTTGTTGGTAAAATTCTGTGCATTGGGTATTGTTGCTATCATTAGTTTCATGTTTAGTTTTGAATTGTTTAGCACTTTTTATGGTTAAACATTTTGATGGCTAATCCATTTTTTACCTGAGTTTGTTTTTCCAGTATCATTTGTTTAAATGGGTTAGTTCGTCCTTTTGTGGTAATTGGTGTTTCAATGTATAATTAACTGAAGGTTGTTTTTTTTGTTTTTTGTTTTTTTTTTTGGTTTTTTTGTTCAAATGTTGGTGAGATGATTTGTGGACAAGGAAGTTTAGCGAATGTTTCGTATCTCAAAATGATTTCTTTTCCAGTTGAATTTTTCTATTGAGATTAAATTGTGCAAGGTTTTTGGGAGCTCATCATGTCTTAAGTCTCCTGGCTGTTGCAAACCGTATGCTTCCATTATCCAAATGTGTTGGCATGTTGATTGAAACTTTTGCCATTCATTGTTTTGATGGAATTGTCTTGATATTAGATGTAAATTGAGGCGTGCCATGCATGGTCCTCACTTAATTACTGTTTAATCCTTAGAAATCGAGGCGTGCCATTTAGTTGAATTTTCATGGCCCTCGCAAACTTGAAAGTGCGTAGTTGCTTTAGGCACGCTATTTTAAAAATTACCTTCCTAAACTCGGGTGTGCATTTCATGTGACCCAAATCCAAATCTTAACAAAGTTAAATAAAATATGTCTCAGACTGTGGGTACATTTCATGTGGCGTGGTCCAAAGACGCGTTTTAGATGACGTTGAAATCTTCTTAAAATTAATTAAAAGAGGTTAATAGTTTAAAATATACCATAGGCTAAAACATGTATTAAAATAAGATAATAGACCAATTATAAACGTTTACGCGATCGTGCTAGAGCCACGAAATCCGGGGGTGCCTAACACCTTCCCTCGGGTTAACAGAATTCCTTATTCAGAATTTTTTGTTCGCAGACTTCACAAGGAAAGTCGAATCGTCCTTGATTTGGGATTTAAACATAAATCGGTGACTTGGGACACCAGAAAACAAACATATCCCAAGTGATGACTCTGAAAATTAAATAAATAATTCCAATTAGAATAATATCACTTAAATTGAAAAAACTCTCTTATACACTACCATTCAGGGTAGTATGTAAAAAAGGAGGTGTGACAGCTCTGGCGAATCTGCTGGAGATAATAACCCAGAACTTCCGTTCAGGGTTCAAGAATTCGAGCTTAGAAATAGCTGTTATGATTGGCTTTATCTGTTATCTGATTTTTTCTACATGTTTGAGCCTAATGTGCTAAATGCTTTTTACCGCTTTGATATTTTGTGAACTGTATATAAACTGCTACGAAACCCTTCCTCTCTCTGAGTCTTCTAAATCATGGAGAAGGATACACTTCGTATGACTTCTCTTTTGTCTAGAGTCTTATCCCATTTTAGAACGAGGTTCGGACAAGTTGCAAAGCCGGTGAAGCTTCAGTATTCCCAGTACCTGCCTCCCCCCCCCCCCCGGCTCGAGTTGTCCGCTTGGGTAAGCCAGGTCTAGAACAATGAACCTAGATTTTAAATCTAGTATAACAAAGCCTCATGTTGTATCCCTAGGAGGAACGTTTGTTTGCATAACGTGCATTTGACTTAGAAGACTCAACACAGGGGTTGGATCTGTCTAGGACATGTGTACCTGAAATGAAAAGACCATCCTGATACATCTTACGTGCTACTTGCGCATCTGTTTGTTTTGGCTTGCTTGTTGACCGGCTTCTAGAATAGGGAAAAAAAATCGAAAAAGAAAAAAAAAAGAAAGAAAAGAAAGAAAAAGAAAATAAAAAAATAAAAAAATAAAAAGAGTGAGAGGCAGGTATTTAGAAAATTCTAAGACTCTGTCGAAATTCTGAAAAAAAAAATTCATTTCGAAATGAGCAAAAATTTTCAAGTGCCATGTTTCCCGTGTTCTGTCAAATCTGATCGAACTACGCGGGTCTGATTCTTACCGGATGTGACATACGCAGACAAACCTCATTGGTTCCGACCCCAATTTTTAAAAAATTCAAAAATATTTTTCTTTAGTTCCTTCTTTAAAAATCTTTCCTTAGAAAATTCAAAAAAAAGTAGTTTTTAAACTCAAAAAAATGATTTTCTTCTTTCTAATTTTTTTCATGCGAAAAAAAAAAAGAAAAATCAATAAAATCAAAATCCAAAAATACAGGTTTCTTTCATTTTGAGTTACTTTCCCCAAATATACAAAAAATAAATGAAAAAAATCAGAAACAAAAATCTAAAAAAAAATACTCCTTAGATGTCTTTCTTTCATAAGTGTCAATAAAAAAATATGAAAAATTGAAGTCCAAAAATTTTTTTTGCTTTTCTTTGTAAGCACTATTGTAAATAAATAAAAGCTCATAAATTCAAACTATTTTCTTTAAAAAAAAAGTCCCTCTTTCGAAAATTAAGAGGCAACTTCCAAAATTCAGAAGAAAAAAAAATCAAATATTTTCTTTCTTCTTTTGAAAAAGAGAAAACAAAAAAAAATTCAAACAAAAAACTATATTCTTTTTACTTTTGAAATTCCCAAAGTTCCAATTAAAAGAAAAGGAATTTTTAGAAGTTTTTCTTTCAAAATAAAAGAAAAATCAAAATTAAAAAAAATCTAAAATCAATCAGAAAAAATATTTCCTTTCTTCTTTTAAAGCATTTCTTTCAAAAAAATCCAAAAAAAATTAGCCTATTTGCTTTATTCCCAATCTTCCCGAACTACGCAAGATCTGATTCATGCGGGGTCATGATACGTAGGCAATCCCATCAGATTCGATCATAGCCATAAAATTAATTGAATGATAAAATAAACTGGAAAAAAAAAAGAGAAAAGGAAAATTGAGTGGAAAAAAAGAGAAAAAGAAAAAGAGAGAAAAATTAAAAAAGAAAAGAAAAAGAGTGAAAAAAAGGAAGAAAAAAAAAAGGTGACAAACAAAAGAGAAAAAGAGAGTAACAAAAATAAAAGAGCGACATACACAAGATGAAAAATCAAGAGTGATTAAAGAGAGGCACAAATACAAAAATAAAAAAAAAGAGGTACATACTGAGAAAGTTGATTAAGGCCGAGATGAAACATGCAACCCGTTCAAGCACATGGTAGAAGCATTTAACTGTTAGGTGCATTTCATCCCAACGCGCGATTTCTTATATGTTAAATTTCTCAAAACTAACAAGGTTGTTGTGTGAGCAAATTAGCAGGTTCTGTTCACGTGGTTAGTTTTGTTGGTATTCGGTAATGAACGCGCAACCTTGCACGCGGCCACAACATTATACACAAAATTGAGCTCCACTTCCCAGAAATGCACATCCTTACCAAGCTCCATATAATCCTTAACCAAACGATCCCCAATACAATCTTCGCCCAAGAGAGCCTTTCAGAAAGAATCAGTTCACCCGTATTGGTGAATCATACTCGGGCTTATTCCAAAAGCTGGTAAGGCGAGGTTTCCCGCAGCCAGTGGCCCCAAACCGGCTGAACCCCGAGTCCCCCTTGCACCGAGCTGATGCTAGATGTGAATACCACTCTAGAGCAGTGGGACAAAGTATATAGGATTGTTGGACCCTCAAAAAAGGCAGTTGAAGATTTGATTGAAGCTGAAAGAATCATTTTACGGGATGAAAAAGCTCCTGATGTGATGAACAATCTGTTGCCTGCCTACAATATCGGGGCAATAGTCCGGATGATTTATGAAGCTGAGGAATTTGATCCGCACTGAAGGCCATTGCAGCCATTGCCGAGATAGAAGAAAAGCCAAAAAAGGTTGCCAAGCATGAAAGTTCCCCATCAGATGGGAGTCTCGGCAGCCAATCTTGTTGTCCTTTCTGCGTCCGGATTATCTAAGAGTGTGATCCAGATATTTTACTTTATTGTCTTATTTTCTGATGTAAACCCTTCTATCTTCAAAAACTAAAAATCAAAAAAATCAAAAATAAAAAAAAAATCAAATGAAATTAATATTTCATTGTCCAGGAATGTCTATTTCTTAATCTTGTCATTTTTCTTATTCTCTTTACAGTTCTGTTAAATACAGATTTCAATAACATGTCATGCTTGCGGACTTCATGCCCAGATCCTAAAATGCTGTCAGACTTCGAAATAATGAAACAAGAGTTGAAATGCAAAGAAGATAAGTTTGAGAAAATAAAATAAAGAGTTGGAACGGCTGAAGAAAAATTGGTTCCAGGGTGGAAAGTTCCATACATTGCAACAAGAATACTGCCAAAAGAGTGTGTTGTACTTGGGACACATCGAAGGAAATGTTCCTGAAACAACTGTCAATGCAAATGCAGTACAAAGGTACTATGTTGGATCCTCCATATAGTTCTAATATTCTCTGATTGGGATGACGAACGCCTTCATTCTCACTACCCAAACATTATTAACCTTTTGCAAACCCTTTGAGCCAGTTACTCTTCTTTGACTACCCTCTTTGGAACCCGAAGTATTATTGGAAAAGAAAAAAAAGGAAAAAAAGAGAAAAATGAAAAAAAATAATATATAAAAAAAGCATCAAAACAAAAGAAAGAAAAAGAAAATAACCCCCGACAATGGATTTTGTACTTTCGTTTCTTATTTACTTTTATATAAATAAAAAAATAACCCTAGACGCTTGCCTAGCGGATTACCAAAAAAAAAAAAGCAAAACAGAAAAACAAAAACAAAATATCTTCCTAAACTACGTTCGACTTGACTCCGAAAGGATAAGTAGGCAGCCTCTCTCTGTGGTTTAGTCACACCAAAATAAAAATCCAAAATCCCCCAAAAAGTGAAACTGGGGCAGATGTTATAATGGTTCGGCGATGATCCCGCCCAAAAGGTTCCAAAGTTGTAACTCAATCCAAATCCTTTTTACCCAAACCATGTTCAAGTCTTTCCGATCAATCGATGAGAATGTTCAAGACCGAAGAATGCACTACTTGGATATGATATGAAAAAATGAGAGAAATGAAATGAGAGAGTCTTATTGGTGAAAGCCCACACAGGCACCATAAGGTGATGGCAAGCAGAGAAACTGAAAATGAGAGAGTCTTGTTAGTGAAAACTCGCAAAGAGAACTTTAAGGCGATGGTGAGAAGAGAAATGAGAGAGGTCAGCTCGTGAAAACCCACAAAGGGCGCCCCTGATTGAAAAGAGGATCCTCACAGCCATCAGAATCGACAAAGTCCTGGCAAGGTTTCTCAAATTTTTGAAAACAAAAGTTGTGATGAATTTCTGATAGTCGGACGGTTTACACAGATCACACATCCAGTCCAAAAGGCATGTCATGTTCATTAAAGTCCGCATGTACTCCAGATAAGTCCTTCTTTCCTTTCCCCGATGGAGACACTTCTTATTTTAAAGCACATTCTCCATTCTATTGTTTGTTTTCTTTGAATCCCTTTCGGTCTAACATTGTTCCGAAACTAAGACAAAGAAGGGATGGTAAGACTGATTTACAGGGCTTTCGTTTGACTCGAGCCAATGTGCAAAAGGCACCCATTCTCACCAGGGGGATGAAGTCGACCCCGACTAGCCATAGCGGCCGATACTTCTAAATCAAAACTCTTGGAAGGAGAAAATCAAATTAAAGTTCCTATAAAGGCAAATGAAATTGAAAAGGTTGAGTCCCACGTGGCTAACTGTCTCGGCAAGGGTTTGAAAAGCCAAGGTGCCCCAAATGCTCTGAAATTGAAGTTGGAAGAAAGAAGCCAAAAAAAAGGCCTACGAAGGCAAAATAAAGTTGGAAAAGGTTAAGTCCCAAGCGACTAGCCGTTGCAGTAAAGTTTGAGGAGGCGAAATGTTCCCCCATTTCCAAAGAAAAGAAAAAAAATCATAAATTAAAAGCCTACGAAGGAAAGATAAAGTCAAAAGGTTGAGTTCCACCAACCAATCATCGTGGCAAAATTTGGAAAAACTGGAGTTTCTCCCGAGACAAAAATGCAATCGGTATTCATGAAGCAACCAGTTGCAGTTGAAAGGGCCGAGATCAATTGATCAAAACAATCAAGGCCACAAAACCAACCATCGTTTCAAACTAACAATTGTTCTTTGTTAGAAAATTTTGAAACAGGTGCAACCCAAAGCAACCATGCAAGAGGCAGGTGCAACCACACAAAACAAAAAGGAAAAGAAACTGCGCAAGGGTTAGAAACAGCTCTGCAGCAATAACCAATCCAAAGGGGAGGTCTCCTTCAAGTTCTTTCCGACATTTTTACTCATTTTCTTAAACTTAAATAAAATGAAATGAAGAATTATGAAAAAAAAAGAGGAAGAAAAATTTAAAATCATGGTAGCATAGGGCCTCCAATCTCTGGCTGCATCCTTTCCAACATAGGGTCTCATTCCCTAGTCGCTGCCAGCATAACCTGGTAGTCTTCCATTATAGGGTTTCACACCCTAGTTGATCCCCGGCATAACCCGTGAATCTCCCTGGCATAACCCGAGGACCTTTCCCTTTTCTCCCTAGCACAACCCAAGGACCTTTCTCCTTTTCTCCCGGTATAAACTGTGGACTTCCCTGGCATAACCCAGGAAACTTTTTCTTTTTCTCCCGGCATAACCCGTGGACCTCCCTGGCATAACCCAAGGACCATTTTTCTTTTCTCCCGGCATAACCCGTAGACCTCTTGGCATAACCCAAGGACATATTTTTTTTTAATCCGGCATAACCTGTGGACCTCCCTGGCATAACCCATGGAACTTTTTTCTTTTATCCAGGCATAACCCGTGGACCTCCCTGGCATAACCAAAAGACCTTTTTTCTTTTCTCCCGGCATAACCTGTGGACCTCCATGTATAACCCAGGGACCTTTTTATTTCTTATTTTCTCCCGACATAACCCGTGACCTCCCTAGCATAAACCAAGGACCTTTTTTCTTTTCTCCCGGCATAACCCAAGGACCCTTTTTCTTTCCTCCTCGCATAACCCGTGGACCTCCCCGACATAACCCGAGGACCTTTTTCCTTTTTTCCCGGCATAACCCGTGGACCTCCCTAGCATAACCCAAGGACCTTTTTCTTTTCTCCCGGCATAACCCGTGGACCTCCCTAGCATATCCCAGGGACCTTTTTTTTTTCGGCATAACCCAAGGACCTTTTTCCTTTCCTCCCCGGCATAACCCGAGTGCCTTTTTTATTTTCTCCCGGCATAACCCATGGACCTTTTTTTGTTTTCTCGCGGCATAACCCATGGAACTCCTTGGAATAACCTAGGGACATTTTTTCTTTTCTTCCGGCATAACCCGATGACTTCCCCGGCATAACCAGAGGGCCCTTTTTCTTTTCCGGCATAACCCGGTCAGCTTTCCAGCATAAACCGGCAATCCTCCCAATTTAGGGCTTCACTCCCTATTCCCAAGGATACACAATCCTGATTTTTATTGCTTTCAATAAAGAAATGGTTTAGATTTGTGTTGCAAATAACTCACAAAAAATTTCTAGTGAAAACTAAGGCAAAAAAATTTCGTTCATTTGTTTGTTTTGGTATCTTAGCAGGTTTCACTTCGAGGAACAGGATTTGAGATGACCAAAAGAATGAGTCTCGATCCAAAATAAAGAAAAAGAAGAAAAGGAACAAAAAAAAGTGAACTCAAAGTGCTGAAGTGGAGAAGGACGCGGACTGCTCAAAAGTTTGATTAAAGTCACAAGCCTCGCATGTCCCGCCTTGATCCAAAAGCTGAAGAATGAACCAACGGTTGCATCTAACGAGCATCAAGATTCAGATCGGAGTCCACAACAAGAACCAGCTAAGACTCAAGATCAATCTTCAAGAGATTTATAGATATGAATCTTGTAACTCGTAGTTGATAGGTTTAGCTAGATTAGCTTCTTATTTTTCATTTTGGTATAATAAGGAACTCAGCAAGCAGAAATAGCAGCAACAGCAGCGAAATCACAGCTTCTCGATAGTCCCAGCTACCAAAACTTCTAGAACTACATATACTTGATTTCTTTATAGCGAAGGATATGTAGGCAACCTCTGAAGCAAGGTTCGGTCAGACTCTTTTCAAAAATTGCTTCTCATGGAGTTTCAAACGGGCAAAAATCCCTCATATTGCTCACTTTATCTTTGCTCGAAAACTTTTCATGTTTTTGAGCAAAGAGGGGCAGTTGTAAGCACACAATTTTTGCCCAATATGAAATACTCCATTAAAATTCCGAGAAAATAGATTTTTTGTTAATTATTTTCCATTTTAGAAATTTTTTTAGAATTTTATTTTATTGTTTGCATTTTTGTACAGATTTAAGTTTTATTTAAATCATAAAAAATACCAAAAATATCCTGCATGGTATTTAGGCTTTAGTTTTACATTTTTTAGGATTAATCGGTACTTACTTGTTTTATAAAAATTAAAAATCACAAAAATATTTCATTTTTATACTTTTTTCTTTTATTGATTTTTTCTATTTTAATTTAGGATTAAGTAGCTTTTATGATTTTTATAATTAGTTAATTAGTTTAATTTCACATATTTATATAATCTAGGATTTTAATTTTTAGGTTTTTTGATTAAAAAGGGGGAAGGGGAATTAGAATTGAGAGAAATTTGGCTAGCCCATGTACCCAATCCAGGCCCAAAAATCGACCCCACCTGCCTGGCCCAAGAACCCATTCCCCTATCATTAAATCCCAACCCTAAAGACTTTATCCGGGAGACCCCTAAATCCCTGTACAAAAAAATGGCGCATTTGATAATTTGAGGGGCTTCATCTCCATTGTTGCGATAAGAAAAAGAACAGACCCTTGGAAAATGGGCAGCTCCTCTCTTCTCCATCACCCATCTTCAACTATACACTCTCTTACACACGCCTAAGCCCTAGTAGCAGCTGAAAATCCCATAATTCCATATCTGAATTTCAAAATCTCAAAAACAAGCAACAAAACTGAACCAAAAAAAAAGAGTTACAAAGTTTATTCAAGTCTCAGTTTCCCATGCTTTATATTCTCTTAAAATTTCAAAGCTTAATCAAGTTTTAAAGGCGTCATTATTTATAGATTTGCTGTTCTCGGCATAGCTAGGTTCCGATTTGCTGATCTTAGTCCCTGTTTGGGTTGTTTTAATTTGTTTTACTGCTGATAAGAGAGTCACTACTGGAGCTCACTCTTATTTCAAACCTTATTTGGTCAATTTCGCTTCTGCTGCTGTCTGTCTCATCGCTGAGCTCCATGCACCTTTCTTGGCTTTTATTCGGGCCAATTTCGCAATGTATTACTACTGATTGAGGTATGGATTTCAGTCCAAAAATTATGTAACTAACTTTGAATGCCATCTTCTCTGTGATTGTTTTGTTGGAATTCACACTCGATTCCATTGAGATATAAGAACTTAGAATTGTTTGATTCCTTAAGCTAAATCTTAATCATGTTAGGTAGGTGTTTGTTGGTAAAATTCTATGCATTGGTTAATGTTGCTATTGTTGGTTTCATGTTTAGTTTTGAATTGCTTAGCACTTTTTATGGTTAAACATTTTGATGGCTAATCCATTTTCTACCTGAGTTTGTTTTTCCAGTATCATTTGTTTAAATGGGTTAGTTCGTCCTTTTGTGGTAATTGGTGCTTCAATGTATAATTAACTGAAGGTTTCTTTTTTTTTTTTTGGTTTTTTTTTTCAAATGTTGGTGAGATGATTTGTGGACAAGGAAGTTTAGCGAATGTTCCATATCTCAAAATGATTTCTTTTCCAGTTGATTTTTTCTATTGAGATTAAATTGTGCAAGGTTTTTGGGAGCTCATCATGCCTTAAGTCTCCTGGCTATTGCAAACCGTATGCTTCCATTATCCAGATGTGTTGGCATGTTGATTGAAACTTTTGCCATTCATTGTTTTGTTGGAATTGTCTTGATATTAGATGTAGATTGAGATGCCAAATCAAATCACAAAATGCATGGCCCTCGCTTAATTACTACTTAATACTTAGAAATCGAGGCGTATCATTTAGTTGAATTTTCATGGCCCTCGCAATCTTGAAAGTGCGTATTGCTTTAGGCGCGCTATTTTAAAAATGACCTTCCTAAACTCCGGTGTTCATTGCATGTGACCCAAATCCAAATCTCAACAACGTTAAATAAAATGTGTCTCGGATTGTGGGTGCAGTTCATGTGGCATGGTCCAAAGACGCATTTTAGATGACATTGAAATCTTCTTAAAATTAATTAAAAGCGGTTAATAGTTTAAAATATACCATAGGCTAAAACATGTATTAAAATCAGATAATAGATCAATTATAATAGTTTAAGCGACCGTGCTAGAACCACGGAATTTGGGGGTGCCTAACACCTTCTCTCGGGTTAACAGAATTCCTTATTCAGAATTTCTGGTTCGCAGACTTCACAAGGAAAGTCTAATCTTCCTCGACTTAGGATTTAAACATAAACCGGTGACTTGGGACACTAGAAAACAAACCTATCCCAAGTGGCGACTCTAAAAATTAAATAAATAGTCCCAGTTCGAATAATGTCACTTAAATTGGAAAAACTCCCTTATACACTATCCTTCGGGTTGGTTTATAAAAAAGGAGGTGTGACAGCGGTTGTAGTGGCTGAAACTTCTTGAGCTAGGCCAGTGCAAACAGATAAGATCTGAGCCAAGGTCTCCTGAAGACCCAGAATCATAATGGGCAGAGCTGGTGCCTGAGTTAGTGCTGCTAGAGGGTCCACAATTGGGACCTGGTCTTGAACTGTGGCAACTGGTAGATCTACAGGTGCTGCCCTCACTGCTCTACCTCTACCACGACCACGACCACGACCACGTCCTTGGTCTCTGGTGGTCGCAGCTGGTGGCACTGGTGGTCGTCCACCCTGTCTGGTAGCGCGTTTCCTCAACAATCTATGAGAGTATAGAATAACAGATGTTTATTACTCAGATCAACAAGTTTACACAACAAGAATTTCAAGAATATGAAGTTTTTCCTAAAGGTTCTATAGCCACTCGAGGATAAATACAGACGTCTCCATACCGATCCGCGAGACTCTAGTAAACCTGCTTATGACTCGTGAGAACTATGTAACCTAGGCTCTGATACCAAATTGTCACGACCCTAAACCCAAATCCGGTCGAGATGGCGCCTCTCGTAAAGACAAGGCCAGCCAATTAACCCAATTAACCTTTTTAAAATAGTTTAACAACATAAAGCAGTCTAAAAGATAATTTACTTGTACCAAGTAATGGATAATATAAATAAAGTGTAGAAATATAACCTAATACAGCCCTAACCAGGGTGTCATAAGTCACGAGCATCTAACAATACTGAATACCCAAATGTAACTACAGAGTTTAGTACTGAACTAAGAATATAAAAGAAAAGATATAAGGAGGAGCTCCAGGCTGAGAACGCCAATAACTACCTAATGACTCCTCGAGATCCACTTCAAGCTGGAATGAATCAGCACTCGGGAGCGGGACCAGATGCGCCTGAATCTTCACACGGGGTGCAGGGAGTAAAGTGAGTACTCCAACTCAGTGAGTAACAAATATAAATAATGACTGAAAGTAAGAAAACACGTAAGGCACAAGGCATTCTATAATGAAGCAATAAAACCAGTTAAAAATAGTAAACTAGTGAAAAGTCAAGTAAAATCCTTTTTCAACAATAAACACGAAATTGATAGACAAATAAGGTATAGTAAACAAATAGAAGGTCGCCCCTCGGGCTCAATCTAATATCACAATGGGTACCCGCGCTCACTGGCAGTGTGCAGACTTTTGGAGGGCCCCTTACGACCCAAACGCAATAATAAGACATCTCATGGCATCAAATTTAGGCCATCATCCTCATATTAATCAAGCCACCTCGTGGCGTACATATCTCAGGCCCTCGGCCACAAAATCAGGATCAGTGTTTCCTCATAACATAGGCCCTCAGCCTTACTCAGTCAAAAATCCTCACAAGCCCATCGAGTAACAGTAAAACAGTGTTTCTCAGCCCAAACATCATTTAAGTCTCGAAATTGAGTGAAAATGGCTTAGTAGTAAAACAGTGAAAAATAACATGACTGAGTTCCACTAGTAAGTCAAAACAGTGAGCAAATATCAAATAAAAGCCCTAAAGGGTTCAAATAGTTGGCATTCAGCCCAATATAATGATAGCAAATAATTTTTTAGTCAAATACGCAGTAAAATCACCAATCGAGACGGACCAAGTCACAATCCCCAATAGTGTACGACCCCACGCTCATCAATAAGCATGTGTCTCACCTCAACATAGCACTACGATGTGCAATCCGGGATTTCAAACCTTCAGAACATTATTTACAATCATTACTCACCTCGAACCGGCTAAATCCCTAGCTCGCGATGCCTTTTCCCCTCAAATTGGCCTCCATGTGCGTTAAATCTATCCAAAATCAGAATGAGGATGTCAAAATACGCCAGGGAACAAAGCCCAAGTGAAAACAATTAATAAAGGGGACAAATCCCGAAATTACCAAAACCCGACCCCAGGGCCCACATCTCAAAATTCCAAAATTTCTACACCAACGGATTCCTTAACTCCCCACGAGTTCATACATATAAAAATTTCTCAAATCCAACCCCAAATGGTCCTTCAAATCCGCAATCAAAATTCTAAACTTTCAAGCCCTAGTTCTTCAATTTTTAGCTTAAGTTCCATGATTTTCTATGTGGAATTCTCATAATAATCGATTTTTGAGTCCAAGAATCTTACCTCAACATGATTCCCCTTAAATCCCTCTTCAATACCCTTTAAAATCTCTAAAAATGACCAGCTATGGAGGAAATAAGCCTCAAAATCGCGGAAAAGATGAGTTAAAAACATTCCGCTCAGGACTTAATTTACTTCTTCGTGAAGGTGGTCAAACCCTCTCGTTCGCGAAGCACAATTTTAATTTGACCAATTTTCCTTCTACGTGATCGTGACCAAGCCCCCACGAACGCGATGCTTTACCCAGGCGAACCTTCGCGAACGCGCTCCGTCCATCGCGAACACGATGAGCAACCTTGACCTTAGACTAGCTGACCAAAAGACCCTATGCGAACACGATTACCATCTCGCGAACGTGATTCACCAATTCCTTATCCCTTTGCAAACGTGAAGGGTAAAATCCCTGCAACAGCTGAACAGATTTTCTGCAATTTTCTTAACTCCAAAATAATCCGATTGACCACTCAAACCCGAGGTGCCTGGGACCTCAAATAAAGGCACCAACATATCCTAATACCTTATTCAAACTTGTTCCAATCATCAAAACACTTCAAACAACATCAATTTCTGTCTTATTAGAAGCAAGGGAGCTGCCTATATCAAGAATGATGGATTTCATTCAAGTGAAGCTACAATGTTGGTTTAATGAAAGAAGAAATGAAGCAGAAGGAACTTTTTATGATGTTTCTTGTTGGGTAGAGGAGGAATTGAACAAAAAGATAAATTTTGCATTTACTTTGAATGTAACTATTATGTTCGATGTTTAGCTTATGATTTTAATATAATTTAACATAATGTACTAACTTATAATTTTTCAACATTGAAGGTCTTCCCTGTTGCTTCATAGCGTTCTAGAGTTGAAGAAAAAGGAATAACTTTCTTGGTGGACTTAAACAAAAGAACATGTAATTGTTTTCAGTTTCAATTTGATGAATTACCATGCATACATGCAATTGCATCTATCGAGAAGAAAAATATCAAGAAGTCAAACTTTTTCTCGCACGGGTACTTTAAGGAACCTTAGATGAAAAAATATGAAAGAGAAATACATCTCGTAGGACATACTGATTCTTGGATTGTACCATAGAGTGTTAAGTCACAAATTATTAAACCTACAGATTTAAAAGTGCCACCAGGTAGAAGGCAAAAGAAAAGGCATATTCCAGCTACCGAGTCATCAAAAATAACATTCAAATGTGGTTGTTGCAGAAGAATTGGTTATAATAGAACAGCTTGTATATGTTCTCCGGTAGTCCATCAATTTTCAAGAAAGCATAAAGAATAGTAGATATATCCACTTATGTTTATTCACTCTTCTAAGTTTTTGCTATAAATTGGATTCATTTAGATTATTCTTATTTGAGCAGATGTCTGAATTTTCAAAATTTCTTTCTGCTTATGTTCTTTTGTGTTTCTTCTTAGTTTAAAGTTTAAAAGTTAAGGACAGGAGTCCTTAAGTTTGACTTGCAGGTTCAAAAGTTAAGGATAGGAAGTCCTTAAGTTTGAATTACAGGTTCAAAAGTTACGAACATGCAGTCCTTAACTTTGAGTTCAAAAGATAAAATGTTAAGGAATGTATGTCCTTAACTTTGAGTTTCAAGTTCAAAAGTTAAGGATAGGAGACCTCAAGCTTGACTTGCAGGTTCAAAATTTAAGCACATGCACTCTTTAAGTTTGAATTAGAGGTTCAAAAGTTAAGGACGGACAGTCCTTAAGTTTGAATTACAGGTTCAAAATTTAAGGACATGCAGTCCTTAACTTTGAGTTCAAAGTTCAAAAGTTAAGGACTTTCTGTCCTTAACTTTGAGTTTCAAGTTCAAAAGTTAAGGATAAGAGTCCTTAAGTTTGACTTGCATGTTCAGAAGTTAAGGACAGGCAGTCCTTAAATTTAAATTACAGGTTGAAAAGTTAAGGACAGGCAGTCCTTAACTTTGAGTTCAAAAGATCAAAAGTTAAGGAATATTTGTCCTTAACGTTGAGTTTCAAGTTCAAAAGTTAAGGAAAGGAGTCCTTAAGTTTGACTTATATGTTCAAAATTTAAGGACAGGCAGTCCTTAAGTTTGAATTATAGGTTCAAAAGTTAAGGACAGGCAGTCCTTAACTTTAAGTTCAAAAGATCAAAAGTTAATGATTGTATGTCCATAACTTTCAGTTTCAAGTTCAAAAGTTAAGGACAAGAGTCTTTATGTTTGACTTGCATGTTCAAATGTTAAGGAAAGGCAGTCCATAAGTTTGAATTACAATTTAAAAAATTAAGGACATGCAGTCCTTAACTTTGAGTTAAAAGTTCAAAAGTTAAGGACTTTCTGTCATTAACTTTGAGTTTCAAGTTCAAAAGTTAAGGACAGGAGACCTTAAGGTTGACTTGCAGGTTCAAAAGTTAAGGACAGGCAGTCCTTAAGTTTTAATTACATGTTCAAAAGTTATGGACAGGCAGTCCTTAACTTTGAGTTCAAAGTTCAAAAGTTAAGGACTTTCTATCCTTAACTTTGAGTTTCAAGTTCAAAAGTTAAGGACATGAGTCCTTAAGTTTGACTTGCAGGTTCTAAATTTAAGGACAGGCAGTCTTTAAGTTTGAATTATAGGTTCAAAAGTTAAGGAGAGGTAGTACTAAACTTTGAGTTCAAAGTTCAAAGTTAAGGACGGTTTGTCCTTAACTTTGAGTTTCAAGTTCAAAAGTTAAGGACAGGAGTCCTTAAGTTCAGGCAGTCCTTAAGTTTGAAGTTCAATGACACTTTGTCATGAACTAATACTAACAAGCTCAATGGACAAATCAATACTTGACAGAAACAAAGAAATGAATAACATGATGCCTTCATATTACTTCTGAAATTGTAATTTTGCATAGCTGTGACAAAAAATTATACTACGCAAACAAAATAAAAGTTCCTTTTGAGGAATTTACAGGATATTTCAGAATTCATATGGATTTTTTACAGCAATTTTATACAAAAGATCAACCACAACTAACTTTCTTTACAACTAAACTACAACTCATTCGGATAACAAATTTCATTTTCACTATCATAGTCCTCGCCATCATTTTTTGGTGGTGTATCATAACAAAAATTTCTTTTTCACTCACCATATGCCCAAATATTTGTCGCAAGTTCTTTTCTAAAGTCTCTTATGTCTTCAGGTTGGAATTTCTCCACATCCTTTCTAGTCATCAAAAACTCCACATACTTGAACAGGAATGCAACACATTCATTCCTAAGAAAACTGTAAGCTATGGAGTCAATTAACCAATAAATCTAAAGTACATATAAATTATATAACAAATAACAACACGTACGATCCAGTTGTGTGTGGTGATCTTTGCCACTAAATATCAAATTTATTGAAGGCATTTCCAAAAGACTTGTGATGATTGTCAAACTATGAGAAACTTTAGGAAATGAGGGACCATGCGTGCATACATTTCAATGTTATTCATTACTGCCTCATATGGCTCATTATATATTGAATCGTACACATCAATATTTTTCTCATTTAATTTCAATACCCCAAAAAGAAAATGTGTCACAGCATTATCATCTTCTAAAGGAAGCTGACATGGAAAAAAGATTTTGTCAACCTCTGTCCAAGCTATACCACATCTACGATTGTCCACCCCCCCCCACCCCACATATATGGTGTCAGAAACAATTGATTATCACCACACCAAAACTCATATGTAGCATCTTCATTGAAATCCATATACACAAGCACCATATAGTTATAAAAAAGAATATCTGTAGTTGTGCAACGAAAAGGATGGTCGAGAGGGTGGTAGCATTCCTTCTTTCTCAGATAATATAGGGCAATGTCAATATGCTTCATAAAAAGGCAAAAAAATAAAACAAATCCATCAGTCACAAAATAATTAAAAAATAATAAATTAAGAATAAAAAAATAATTAACTTGTGAATTATCTAACCTATCATCAAGTAACAAGCTACTATATGAGAGCTCAAGGAAGAACATTTTGCTATTGATTTTTTGATGATACAATTTGTATGGATTCTTTCTCACACCATTATCATCAGCATATATATTAGTTTCTCCCCTAAAAATTTTGAAAATATCAATGTTAGAAGTTAGCCCTGAACTTAGCCTTTCAAGTTGAAAAGTTAAGGACACTTGGTCCTGAAGTTTGAGTTTCAAGTTCAAAAGTTAAGGACACTTGGTCCTGAAATTTGAGTTTCAACTTCAAAAGTTAAGGACACATGGTCCTGAACTTAGACTTAAAAGTTCAAAACTTCAGGACACTTCGTCCTTAACTTAGACTAACAAGTATAAAAGTTAAGGACATGCAGTCCTTAACTTATAGTTCCAACTTCAAAAGTTAAGGACACTTGATCCTCAACTTCAAGTTTCAAGTACACACATGGTCCTGAACTTAGACTTTCAACTTCAAAAGTTGAGGATACTTGATCCTGAACTTTGACTTATAAGTTCAAAAGTTAACGATACATGGTCTTAAACTTTGAATTAAAAGTTCAAAAGTTAGGACACTTGGTCCTAAACTTAGACATACAATCACAGAAGTTAAGGACACTTCGCTTTATCAATTTCACTATCGATACAATTAGTCCTAAATTTAAAATTACAAGTTAAGGACACGAATTTAAGCAATTAACAAATAATGAAATATATTAAGGGACATACTGTTTTTTTGCGACCTTTCCTATTCTCCTTGCCCAACCACACAGTGAATTTTTTCAATAATTTTGCATCATCTTTGGCATAATGAAAAATACATCTACGAGTATATGTTGATTTTGTCCAGCCTGAACTCTTGGGAGTATTTTCATTGTGCGCCATCGATGTTCCTGTTTTTCTTTCCTGATCAAAAGGAGATTTCAATTGCCAACTAAGCTTCTTATTCCTCTTACCTTGACCAAGATCTTCTTTAATATTTCCTTCAACCTCCATAGACAAACCCCAATCAATGCTCATTTGTGTACTTGGAGGAGTAGGAGTAAGAATAGAAAATGACGGACCATCATAACCAAAGCTATATCTCTTTCTTTTTCTAGTATACTGGTTAAGAGCTTCATCATTTTTCCTCTGCAGACAACACCCTATATATATATTTATATATATATATATATATATATATATATATATATATATATATATATATATATATATATATATATATATATATATATCATCAAATAAAGAGACAAAAACTAAGAACATTATTTTTTAAATGTACGGGCATTTTCAATTATGAATATAATATTTAGGACACAATCAATACATATCTGTTGCCTACTTGTGTTTTCTCAACAGACAATTGAGCTGACATATTGGTTACATCATTTTCTTTATCTTCCAACTACACATTTTCTTTATCTTGCAACTGTTCTTCAGTTGCAAGTTCAGAAGATTCTGCAAAATATTTACAAGAGCTAACATAATTAGTAATTGTTACTAATCTTTTATTAAAACAAACATGTAGAAAATTAAAAAAAAAACATTGTCTAACCATTTTCAATTGTCAGGATCATCCCAACTAAATCATTATCTTCACTAGCATTTTCTTGGCTTCCAATATTGACGGTAAGAGAGCGAGGTGTAGAGAGATCACATGTTCCATCTATACATTTGGAAACAATCTCACTTATGCTTTTTCCTTCAGTATTTTCTAGGTCTTGAGATTGTACTCCACTTTTCTCTTGATACTCCACTCTAGCTTCTTCCCTTGCAACTTCAACAGATTTTATAACATTTGCAATTAATACCCATTCTAATAGTTCACTAATACTAACATTCAACATATCATGAAAATTTCATCTAACCTTGATTGGCACAATTTTAAACTCCAAATTTCTTGTACGCGGTAAAATCAGAAAACTTGATTTCCTGCTGTCAAGATATTTTATAAGCCTTCTTCGATACCCGAGGGTGGAAGGCCACGGTCGAGTTCTCGATCTCAGGGCTCGCTAATGTTCGAATCCAGGGAGGCAGGGTCCGAGGTCAGAATAGAAGAGGAAGCCTCCTAGGCACATGGCTACACCTGACAGATTCAGCCTATCTGGAGCCTACTGAGAGGACTCACGTCAAGCCGTACCATCTTTGTATTCTCGCGATTAATATACATGCATTTTACAGACTCCCCTCCCCTATAAAAAGGGCACTCACCCTTCCTTGTAAAGGGCTGATGCTGCTCCACTTCTCCAATAACCAATAATCTCTCTCTCTCTCTCTCTCTCTCTCTCTCTCTCTCTCTCTCTCTCTNTGTTCTTCGACCCCAAGGTCGCTTTAGCATTTTATTGTTCTTCACCGTTTAGCTTAAGATTAACAGCATAAAGCCTTGTTTGTCTATATCCTTACCTGTTATCCCCTTCCCAAATACCCTCGATAAGACCGAGATAGGCTAGAGGCCTGGCCCCGAGGTATCTACCAGCTTGCTCTAAGCCCGGGGACATCCCTTTACTAGTTAGATTATCGTTTTGGCTAAATCGATCTTTAATGTCTTACTTCAAGTTTTAACATCAATAACCCCTACAAACTAGCTCGGGAATAGATCACGTATTTTTAGAATCCCATTTACAAATTTAATTGTTGTTACCATTTTCACGGTAAACAGTTTCCCGCCCACCGCGGGGCTAAAAATAATAGTGATTATTTTCTTACTAGTTTCGTCACTCAAACGCACGATATCTTTGACACTTTTCTTGCCCAAGATCTTTCGATTTTAGGTTAATGATCAGCTCGATAAGGGAAATCGAGGACGATAACATCGAAAATTGCAAAGAAAACAATATGGTTGTCCTAACAGCTGGCGCGACACCGTAGGACCTCGATATCGCATCTAGATTGGGTCTAGCATATGCGGATTCGTACGCTGAATAGTGGGGCGACGAAGTCTTGCACTCCAATGGCGGCACGCAACACGCTAACCAACAGGAATCCCAAAAACTCCAAGCCCCGATAAAACCAAAAGTTAACCTTCGTATTATTTTTGAAATGTTGCAGGAACAGCATTTGGCTATCTCTCAGCTACAGAGCCACCCGAAGACTCTCGGCGCGGAAGCACCTAGAATATCTCCTCGCTTCTAGCTAGTACCCGAGGTATCGGACAAGGAAGAACTAACAACCCATCCTGCAACAGTGAGGATGCTGGAGGACATTATCATAAAGATCGACTCACGCTCGCGGAGACTCCTACAACAACTGTCTCCTCGAGATATGATCCCGGGACTCATTTCACGAAAGTCAGAAACAATAAAATTCCCTAGGAGCGACAGGACCCCAATTCCTCACAGGTGCATCACCACTCACGCACGCCCATCCTGGAACGACGACCTCCAAAATGGAGAACTCGGGCCCGTCCCAATGAGGAGATTTGAAAATATTCCCTCAAAAGAAACCACAACACGACATCATTGTTCGACATCTAATCTTTGGGACCCACTCACCGTACTAGCCCGATCCGTGGATGTACACGCCAACGCCATCAAAATAATGCCAAAAGGGCTCAATGCAATGAAGGCAGGGAGAAGAAGAAGAAATAAAATATCATGGGAAGCCACACCCCGCTCTCCGACAAGACGAACGAGACTACTCTCGGTCCTGAATAGTAGGGTGGCATGGTCATTCGCCCAAAACCCAAACAAAGCATACCCGCAACTCCAGAGCAGTTCAAGCAAAGCTTAGTCAAATATTCAGTTAAGGTTTGGTCATATACCAGCAACCAACACCAGACCCAAGTCAGAGCCGTGGATAACCCTCGAAAATCTCCTCAGGATTGGCATATCCAGGCAGATTCCCAACAGAGAAGCCGGCACTGGATGAATGGAGCGATCATCCATATGATGCGAATAGAAGAGATGATTCAAGGTACAGCGCATCTTGCAACAAAAAGGTGGTAGTCCGAAGACGACACCTTCGAGGAACCTCCAATGGTACCAGATTCAACAAGACACAACCGGAAAGGAAACCTCGCCCGATAGAGCTCAACTTCAAAGTTGCAGTTCCAAGCATAGTGATCACCATAAGTGAAGCCAGGAACTCCGGTTGGCTCGGATATATTCAACCAAAACCCCTCCAAGGAAACCGTGGCCCACCATGACAATCACGAAATGCTCGGAGTTACAGACCCAAAAGAGCAGCAACTACGCCATCCAATAAAGGTAATCATAAAGCATCGCCGAGCAAGAAAACCCAGATACAGCTCCACGGACAAGGGGAAATCGAATAAAGTAGAGCTGGCAAGCTACGGTATATCGTCACAATCGTTACCTGATGGAGGCGCCCCGCTATGATTCGCAAAATGTAGAATGCGACTGCCTGTTACTAGAAAGGGATGGTCCTAGGGAATACTCCCCGAGGACACCCTATCGCTCGAGAAAAAGGACGCCGAGACTCCACCTTGGCATCATATTAACATATTGGTAATCCCTTATTTCGTTCAAACTCATTTCAAATAAAGCATACATTTACGATTACAGGTGTATCATCCAAAAATATACCGACGATGTCGAGCCAAAGCCAATGGGACAACCCGGACCAATATCGCTCTCGGGCCGGACTGTTGATATGTCCCCAATGGCGATAGCCACAATAACCAAATCACTCCCCCTGTGCGGCCTGTCCGAGCTCGGGCTAATACATTGAGCGACGCAGGGCGCAGACGCTTTGTACAAACAACGGCGAATACATCACCCGGGATGCAATTTCGGCCCTACTCATCCAAAGGTGTGAAACCCCATGATAGATGCAGAGTCAAATCATCTAGCTATAATTGACAGGAGGAGATTCCTCGCCTTATGCCCATGACCGGCGTTGCCCTCAAATGAGGTCAAAAGTAAGGACAATCACGTCCCCGGCCATGCCTAGCTGGACGAGGAATACGACTGTTGCAGGGCCTACTCCCAGGAACGCAGTATCCTTTTATCATTTCCTTACCTTTCTTGTAGCTAATCTGTATGCAGGCAGGCATCCGAGGCATTCAGTAGCTCTGGTTCCCGCTCAAGGATCCGCGACCACTACAGGGCCGCTGGGCATTCTTTCTTCGATCGGGTTTCTATTAGGAAGAAGGTTCCGCCAACTAGATTATAAGAAGAATTGCATATTACCGGAGAAGGAACACGACAAGTCCATGATCTCTCTCAAGATTTTCCAATATGGAATCATACAAGCACATCGGACAATCAGGGGAGTCACACCCATATGGACCAGACTCATAGCAATAGGACAACATGTATTTACAACTTATATTTTCGCCAAGCAATAAAGAATATTTTCTAAGCATTCGACAGCTCGAACAAAAATATTTCGGCTTATCCTTGAAGACTTAAACTATCCAGCTCCCCCACGACCCCAGGGTTGGGGCTTTGGGCTCACGAAGCCCTCACGATATGGTTCCAAGACTGTAAAAGGTGGTATTGAAGCCTAAATTGATCCAATATACTTGGAGACTCAACATGAGCAATTCGACAACTTGCGCGACCCCATGGTCGGAACTCTGGGCTCACCAAGCCTCCGAAAATTAGCTTCGAGCTCACAAGAAGCTATCTTCAAGCAAACTCGATGACTCGGAGACTATCGCCAATCGCCACGCATTGGAAAATCTAAAATTATAAGACCCTAACGGGTAGCCTCGGCAAAACCAGATCTATTCTCCATAAACTGTAAGACCTCAACAGGCATGGAAAACTGTAAGACCTCAACAGGCATGCAAAATCCTGCAATTTTTTGTAAGAATCCCTAAAGGGCATACCCTCGATGTAGATGCCTAAAACTGCTTCTCGGGATCAAAAATGGCCCCCGCCAAACGCACACGACTCCGGTCAAAATAGCTGCTACAGCCCAAAAAACACAACTTGGGGACGCCCGACTGTTGCTAAAAAATCATCCGAATATACTTCAGAAAGAACCAGTTAAACACAGGCTTCCCTCAATAGGCAAAAAAGAGTCCCGACAACGTCGGCTCCAAAATCGCAGAAGTGTCGATCTACTCGACCTATGGGCTATAAACCTTTTGAAGTGCTCAAAACATCACCGACTACGACTTGAAATTAAGGTTCTTATAAAATTGATGATGGGTCAGGCAAAATAATCAATAAGACCTTAACGAGAGGAAACAAAGCCTACAAAAAGCCTTCGGGCCTCACATCAAATAGCGTAAGTGCCATTGTCGCCGGCTAAGCAAAGCCTCCGGGCCTCACACTGAAAGGTCCCTACGACCATCAGCTTGAAAACTGACAACTTGAGGATTAAAATGAGCTCGAATCGTAACCTGATTCGGAGACCGGATCCAAAATAGTTAAACTAAGCAAAGCCTCTAGGCCTCATATCAAAAGGTCCCTACGACCAAACAGCGTAAGTGCAATTGTCGCCGGCTAAGAAAAGCCTCGGGGCTCCACATCAAAATGTCTCTATTACTAAACAACGTAAGCGCCATTGTCGCCAGCTAAGCAAGCCTCCGACCCCATATCAAAAGGTCTCTATGACCAAATAGTGTAAGTGCCATTGTCGCCGGCTAAGCATGCCTCCGGGCCTCATACTAAAAGGTCTCAATAACCAAGCAGCAGAAAGGCCACCACAACTGGTTGAAAGCTCAAATGAGATTCAAGGTCCAATTACAGCTCGAATCGCAACACGACTCGGAGACTGGACCCAGAAAATCACCAAGCACTCAAGGGCGGAAAACAAAAAACACTATCTCTAACCGGAACCTCCAGAAAGGTCGAAAGGTCAATTACAGCTCGAATCGCAGCATGACTCAGAGACTGGACCCAGAAAATCACCAAGCGCCCAAGGGCGGGAAACAAAAAACACTATCGCCAACAGAGCCTCCGAAAGGATCAAAGGCCAACTGCAACTCGTATCGCGACACGATTCGGAGACTGGACCCAAGAATTATAGCACGCCCCGAGGCACGGCACAAAGACCATTATCTCCAAATCAAACAAGCAGGGCTCCAGGATATATCAAGCCCGAGTTGGATTCCCGACTCAGAGACTAGCTCCAAGAAAATTGCAAAACACCTGAAAGCACGGCACAAATACCACCATCATCAATCGGGGGAACCTGGAGGCTCAGAGATCAATTACAGCTCAAGGCATAGCATGACTTAGGACCCGGATCCCGAGATAAATAAGAAAGAAAGCCAGAGCGTGAAGACGCAAAACCACCGCGACAACTCTCGATAGGGGTCACATCGACCAACCCAGAATGGGCTGCAAAGCTACACTATAGATTCAAAGCTCTCGCTGATAAAGGAAATAAATTCAAGAGATTGTTCTCTTTCTACATACGCTAAAATAAAAACTCCATATACAGGCAAGAAAAACAATAGAAAGAACAACATAAACTAAGCCTACAGATCCCCGGACGTCCCCTTATTAATGGCATCCCCTCTCTCCGGAGATCCTCCCCCACTCCTAACACCGCTTGAGCTGCCTTCCAATATGCCCTCAGTGGTTAATTTTTGAGGATCAGCCGAAACACGACTCACAGCTTGAGGCAAAGCCAGGCTCACCACTCCAAAGGCCTCTTTTACGCAGAAATCTTTAGAAGAAGCCTCTCCTCCGTGCAGAGATACAAGCGCCTCGGCCTTAGCTCTGATCTAAAGTAGTGCAGCCATTAGCCCGAAATAGAGATCCTTGTGCTTGCCACTATACTCCTTCGTATCTAGAAGCTAGCGCTCAACTGAGGAAACCCTCCTCGCAAGGCTGTCCCTCTCAAAAGTCACCTCATCCACATAGCGGCTTAGATCGAGGATCTCAACATCCCTGGCCCACAGCTCCCTTTTTAGTGAAAGTGTCTCCCTCTCAAACTGCACAAGTTGGATCCCAAAGAGTTAAAAGCAATAGACTCCCGCAGAGGCCCATGAAAATAGTAGGGACGAAGAGTGAATAATTTGTTTGGTTAAAATGACTTTCTCATGCTCGCGGCGGCTCACCTCGTCCTGACACTGAGTGAGAGTTTGGCTGTAAAGCATTTCGGCTTGAAAGTGCATAAAAAGGATTAAGGAATCAAAGATTAGAATGGTCCAAAATGATAGAAAAATGATAAAGTAGTTTACCCGCGCGCAAAGCCTGCCCATTTCACCAAAAATTGTGGGAGCGTTGACCCCGGAGCTACCCTCGAGGACAATTGTCGGACCCCCAAGTAAGTCTTTACCTTCGACCAATGCGCCCACTTTGGGAACATCCTTACAAGGTTTGCCTCATGCTCTAGAAGGTCGAGGTGATCCCCCCTTCAGGGAATCGATAATAACTAATGAACCAACAGGGTTAGTTTGAACGCCCATCCCGTGTTCATCGTGGGTCCCTTATCGAAGTCTTCTCAAAGTATCTACTAAAGACATCCCGATTCATGAAGGACTTCGGCCACCCGCTGGGTCAAAATCAAAACTTGATACTCCATCCGTTGTCTTATCACTATGATAACGGGCCGCAATGGCAATAGAATCCTATCCGCAGGCATCCATATCCTCGACTCGAGGTACAGCCGGTCCCAGACGACCTTTGGAAGGTGCCGAAGGACTATTTTCTCCCTCACCTTCAGCACGGAGATTTCCTGTCGCAACTGAACCTAGAATTGATAAGTCGACCTTGGATTCCTAAACTTTAGCCCTTTTCAGCTCTGGCAGGTCGATCGGAGCATCCCTCTACCTTTTCTTCTCTATGTCAAGCATTCGGATATCTCCTCCGACGGGCAACTCTTCCTCTTTCAGTAATGCCCCTCCCAGACCTGCATAAGTATAAGGGTTAGAAGCACGGAAAGGGAAGAGTCTTCAGCAGCAAATTGCAATGGGATGTGCAGGTACGACAAGAGCTCAAGACTCACCATGATCTTTCGCCTCCTACCGGGCTCAGGACAGATCCCGCTATGCGCGATCGTTGTATAGGCAAGCCAAGTATAAACGGCCAACCCAATCTCGTAGATCCAACATTGCCCTAGGGTAGACGCCTCGGCTGAAAGGATATAGAAGAAATGACGGAGTTAGAAACATAAGAAGAAACCATCAAAGAGAAGCAGAAGTTCCACATCTACTTACGCGATGTATTCCACTTCTCGGGAAACGGCATTACTTCTGACGAGATCAGATCAAACGTTCTCACACGGAAAAATTAACTCAACCACCCATCATCCTTGAACTCCTCAGTACAGGCAAAAAGAGATCTTGAGGCTCGACAGCAAAGCCTAATTAAACCTCCACAAAGGAAGCGAAGGCTGTACATTCGGATCAAGTGATTCAAAGTAAAGGGCATCCCCTCTATAATGCCCGAATAATACCTGATCATATAAACCACGCGCCAGAACAAAGGATGGATCTAACCCAAAGTTACTTGATAACTTCGGCAGAAATCGAGGATCACGGGATCTATAAGGGGCAAAGACGGTCCCGCCGGTCCTAAAGTAAATGGGTAGGTGTACAAGCTCAGAAAACCAGCCTTGTAAGTTGTGATATCTTTATCCCAAGTAGGTATCTCCACGAGCACACATCGCCCCAGCCACGAACGACTTTCACTCTCCCTATATCTGTTATGGAGTTGATGTATCGAGTTACTGGTTCGCGACATCCCGATTTAGAAGAAGGTCTTTAGACCCTGAAGTCCGAGGTCATTGCGAAAGATCACGGGATACACTCCTCGACTCGGGGAGGAGCCATCACTTTATATTGGGAGAAGAACGAAGATGATGAGCCCGCCATATCATGAGAAGTTGTAGTAGAAGTGGAACCGTTTGCAATTGTCAAGATCATCCCAGTTAAATCATTATCTTCACTAGCATTTTCTTGGCTTCCAATATTGTCGGTAAGAGATCGAGGTGTAGAGAGATCACATGTTCCATCTATGCATTTGGAAAAAATCTCACTTATGCTTGTTTCTTAGGTATTTCCTAGGTCTTAAGATTGTACTCCACTTTTCTCTTGATACTCCACTCCAGCTTTTTCCCTTGCAGCTTCAACAGATTCTATAACATTTGCAATTAATACCCATTCTAATAGTTCACTAAAACTAACATTCAACATATCATGAAAATTTTGTCTAACCTTGATTGGCACAATTTTAAACTCCAAATTTATTGTACGCGGTAAAATCAGAAGACTTGATTTCATGCTGTCAAGATGTTTTAGAAGCCTTCCTCAAGACCCCTAGGGTGGAAGGAAATTGTCGAGTTCTCAGTCTTAGGGCTCGCTAAAGTCTGAATCGAGAGAGATAGGGCCAGAGGTCAGAATAGAAGAGGAAGTCTCCTAGGCACATGGCTACAAATGACAGATTCAGCCTATCTGGAGCCTACCGAGAGGACTCGCGTCAAGCCGTCCCATCTTTGTATTCTCACGATTAATATACATGCATTTTACAAGGTCCCCTCCCCTATGAAAAGGGGAATCACCCTTCCTTGTAAAGGGCTGATGCTGCTCCACTTCTCCAATAAGCAATAATATCTCGCACTCTCTCTTTCTTCTAAGTCATCAGTGTTCTTTGTCCCCGAGGTGGCTTTAGCATTTTATTGTTCTTCACTGTTTAGCTCAATATTAATGGCATAAAGCCTTGTTTGTCTATATCCTTACCTGTTATCCCCGTCCCCACTACCCTCGATAAGACCGAGCTAGGCTAGAGGCCTGTTCACGAGGTATCTACTTGCTTGTTCTAAGACCAGTGACATCCCCGTACTGGTTCGATTATCGTTTTGGCTAACTCAATCTTTACAATCTAACTTCACGTTTTAACATCAATCACCCCTACAAACTAGCTCGGGAATAGATCACGTATTTTTAGAATCCCATTTACAAATTTAATTGTTGTTACCATTTTCACGGTAAATATTTCTCTTTATATGAGAGAGGTGTAGACATATCATTTGTTCCTTCTAAACATTTGCATACAATCTCGCTGACACTTGTTTCCAATGGACTTTCTAAATCCTCCTCAGATTGCAATCCACATTTACAATTTTTTTCTATTACTCCTGTCTCTTTTGGATTTTCTTTAACTTGCACTCCATCAATAGATTCTACAAGTATTTGTTTTTACAAAAAAGTTTATTTGTATTATGCTATTTAATATAAATTTCAATGAAAAATAATTCAAAATCTATATCTAATCTTTCCCAATATTAGTGACGTTATCAGTTTCATCATCTAGATATGCATCTCTAAAATTGCATTCATACTAAACTTCTGCATGCACATCTATATCATCACCTTCATCACCAACTACATCTTTCTTAATTGTAATAGTAGGTTTTGTACTATGACAATGATCATCAACTCCATCTTTAGTAATTGGAACACTAGATTCTCTCTCTATGTTCCTTTTATCAGGTTTCACATTAATCTTCAACAAAGTATCAAGCTTTGATCCTATACATTTCTTTAGAAACTAAGTTAAAAAGTTAAGTACAGGTTATCCTAAACTTCAAGTTAAAAGTAATGAAGTTAAGGACAGGCAGTCCTTAACTTATAGTAACAAGTTCAAAAGTTAAGGACGCGCGGTCCTTAACTTTGAATTCCAAGTTAAAAAGTTAAAGACACTTGGTCCTGAACTTCAAGTTTCAAATTGAAAAGTTAAGGACACTTGGTCCTGGACTACAAGTTTCATGTTCAAAAGTTCAGGAGAGATGGTCCTGAACTTAGACTTACAGGTTCAAAAGTTAAGGACACTTGGTCCTAAACTTCAAGTTTTAAGTTCAAAAGTTAAGGACAGGCAGTCCTTCACTTATAGTTTCATGATCAAAATTTAAGGATAATAGGTCATTATCTTCAAGTTTCAAGTTCAAAATTTAAGGACAGGCAGTCCTTAACTTTGAATTCCAAGTTCAAAAGTTAAGGACACAAGGTCCTGAACTTAGACTAACTGAAATTAATGATACTACCTTGATTTAATTCTCAATCTTTACGTTTGATACAGATATTTTATTATTTATTCTAGTAACTTCAGCCTGCAGATCCTTTTTAAACTTCTCTGATAATCTCTGAATCAAAAACCATAAAAATAAAAAAGTTCTCTTAAGCAAAAAATAATCAAATAAAAAAACTAATGTTGTTCAAAGACAGAAAACCTACGTTAACAATTTCCATAAGAATGGCTTCATCAAATTGTGTGGACGAATGAATTGAGCTTTGATCTTGAGAAATTGGCTCTTGCACACTAATAGGCTCTGTATCTTCTTCAATAGGAATAAATGTTGCCACCTCAATCAACTTATACAACTATTATATAACAAAAAAAACATAAGTTTTCAGAACTAATACAAATAAACCAAAAATAAATTAGCTAGTAATTAGATTAACATACATTTTTATTATGGAAGTATTTCTTACACAGAGAATCACATTGTGGAGTTTTCATATCCGAATAACATAACATCCGAGGAAAACCACATTCTTGGAAGTTCACAAATTATTTTTCCTGAAAAATAGGAATTACTTCCATAATCCAAACATAAAAGGCAAAAGGAAAGCCAAGTATAGTGTAGCTATCCTTGTCTTTATCTTTGTCTTTGTCTTTCTCATTCTCATTCTCAGTGTGTTTCAAACAACTCTTCAATGATTTTAATAACGTTTCATGAGAAAGAGAGCCCCAGTTGAAAGAAAAGTAGAGTTCATCATCGTCTACAATTTTCATTATCTGCTCGTACACATTTTTATTCTTTCGCTTCCCCATCAAAACAGATTCAACAAAATAAATTATTGCCAACTTCACAGCATCATCACCGCTGCCTACAAATGATGCAGATGTACCATGTGGGTGACTATTAATAAAATTAAATAAATCACCCAACTCAACTCTATCCTATCCAAGTAAATAGGCTTTCAAAATCCTATTCTCTTTTTCATGCAAACCTTTGGTGTCCAGTGAAGAATAACATTTCAAACCAGTAATTATATGAAATGCTTCACGTGTAAACTTAATTTCATGATCAAAAACCTTGAATGTCATCAAATCAGGGTTATTATTTACAATTTCTGAAAGCAATACACAGTGAATAAGTTTATCACAGAACTTTACACTTTGTAATTGGAAAAAGTTTTCGAAAATGCCATCCCTCAAATTCTTCCACTGCCTGTTTGACAAAAATGTTTTGATTGTTTTCTTATATTGTAAATCTCCTTTCCAATACATCCTAAAATTACGCCAAACATCAAACTCGAACATACAATCTCTTTCCATTATCACACTACAAAGAAGGAAAAAGAACATAAAGATTAGGACTTACAGTTACAACTTGAAAAGTTCGAGGTACTTGGTCCTTAACTTCAAGTTTCAAGTAAAAAAGTTAAGGACAGGTAGTCCTTAACTTAAAGTTTCAAATTGAAAAGTTAAGGACAATAGGTCCTGAACTTCAAATTTCAAGTTCAAAAGTTAAGGACACTTGGTCCTTAACTTCAAGTTTCAAGTTAAAAAGTTAAGGACAGACAGTCCTTAACTTATAGTTTCATGTTGAAAAGTTAAGGACACTTGGTCCTGAACTTCAAGTTTCAAGTTCAAAAGTAAAGGACATTTAGTCCTTAACTTTAAATTCAAAGTTCAAAAGTTAATGACACTTAGTCCCGAACTTTGACTTGCAAGTTCAAAAGTTAAGGACACTTGATCCTTAACTTAGAGTTACAAGTTAAAAAGGTAAGAACAGGCAGTCCTTAACTTATAGTTTCAAGTTGAAAAGTTAAGGACAATTGGTCCTGAACTTCAACTTTCAAGTTCCAAAGTTAAGGACACTTGGTCCTTAACTTCAAATTTCAAGTTCAAAAGTTAAGGACACTCAATCCTTAACTTTGAGTTCCAAGTTCAAAATTTAATGTTGCTTGGTCCTTAACTTTTATGAACACAGTTAACTAAAAATTCATAAACAAATTTAGCTTATGAATTTGTACGACTATTTTTATGAAATGTCCTTACATAATCAAATATATTGATTGAACCACAAACATATTTCAACACCAAAAATTTATGAATAACAACCTCACGAAAATACGCTACTTTTTCGATACTGAATCAACTTATATTCATTATTTTTGAAATTTCACACATACTTGACATAGCATTGATTGCGATTACACATATACAAAAACAAAAATGCATAAAAGAAAAAAAAATTACCAGTTCGATCGTTCGATGCAGAGAAGATGACAGAGAAGATGAAGAAGGAGAAGATTAAGTGCAGATGGTTTGCATGCGAGGATGACACAGATACTGAGGAGCACGCGAAACTTGCCCTGAAATTTTCTCTCTCAAATTTTCCCTCTGCTGAATGAATAAAATAAGGGTTTGGGAATATTATGATTGAAGAAAGGGTAAAACTATCTTTTTCCTATTAGTAGTAGCTATTTTTGCTGAGCATTATAATTATTGGATAAAAAATAAAGAACACCTTACTTAATGGCTACCACATGACATTTTTACTTTTAAAAACACCTGTTGGCCCATTCCCCTTGTCCAAAACGACTAAAGAGAATCTGTTTTGTAACCAATTAGCTCTTGATAAGTTTAAGTTAGTTTCAAACAAGAAATTCCTTAGATGGCCTTAATTAATTACTTTTCTTTAAAAGTCATTTTGAGATGTGCCATGCCAAATAAAACCCCTAAGCCCATGTCCCTCGTAAAAATTAGTTAATTCTTATAGGAAAATTGAGGTGTGCCATTTTTCCTTTTAATAACCCATGGCCCTCATGAAACTAATCCAAACCTTTAAAAATCGAGGTGTGCCATCAACTAAATCATCCATGGCCCTCACAAATATTGTTATTAATTTAAACCTTCGTAGTTGCTTTAGGCGCGTTCTTTAATTAATTCAATCATAGCTACGGGTACGGTTCCCGTGACGTAGTTGTGATTTTTAAATTCCGGGTTTACATTTCATGTAACCCAATTTCAATTCCTCAACAATGTTAAATAGAATGTGTTGCGAACCGCGGGTGCATTTTATGTAGCATGGTTTAAGGCGTATTTTAAATAATGTTGAATTTTCCTAAAAGTAGTTTTAAAATTATTAAAAGCGGTTCTAAAGTTAAAAATGCACCACAGGCTAAAACATGTAATAAATCGGATAATAGGCCAATTTTAATATTTTAAGCGATCGTGCTAGAACTACAGAACCCAGGAATGCCTAACACCTTCTCCTGGGTTAACAGAATTCCTTATCTAAAATTTCTGGTTCGCAGACTTTTGAATAAAGTCAAAATTTTCCGCGATTTGGGTTCCATGGGTGTTGCTTGGATTCGGACTGATTGTCATGTCCTTTCCTTGTGTTGACGAAGATTTTGACCTTGTTGGCCCAAAACGATAGCATGGTCTTCTATTTATCGAGTAATTCTCCACCCGCGGTCATCAGCTCCGCGGGGGCTTGGAAGGCAGCTGTAAGGGATTGAAAGCGCGTAGTCCCTCGATTCAGGGATCGGTAGCATCTTCCTCGGTCGGTAGGTGGGCATGAATGGAGCTTCCAGGAGTTAGCGTCGCGTCCTTGCACGGCTCGTTCTTCGAGCCCTGCTTCTCCCTTCCCCCTCTCCCCGTTCCTACCGTCCAAAACAGGCCTATGGAGTATAGTGAGGAAGAAAGAGATGTAGAAATAGAAAGAGCCTCCGAAATGAAGGGGACTAAACTGGAACAAGAGGGATCCACTGAAGAAGATCCTTCTCCTTCCCTTGGGATTTTAAAATGAACCGATGACTTGGGATACCAAATAAACTATTCCAAGTGGCGACTCTGATAAAAAAATGAAAATAATCTCATTTTGAATTAATGTCACTTTAATTGGAAAAACCCCCCCTTATATCACCTCTCGGGTACTAAAAAAGGAGGTGTGACAGCTCTGGCAACTCTACTGAGGATAAGAACCCAGAACTTTTATTCAGGGTTTAAGAATTCGAGCTTAGAATAACTGGTATAGTTGGCTTGTTTTTATCTGATTTGTACATGTTGAGCCTAATGTGCTAATTGCCACTTTTTACCGCTTTGATATTGTTTGGACTGTATATAAATTGCTATGAAACCCTTTTCTCTCTGAGTTTTCTAAATCATCTGGGAAGTGTGCACTTTGTGTAACTTCTCTTCTGTTAGAGTCATATCCCAAGTTTAAAATGAGATTCTGACAAGTTGCAAAGCAGATAAAGCTTCTGCATTCCCGGGTACGCTGCCCCCCCCCCCCCCCCCCGACTTGAGTTGTCTGCTTGGGTAAACTAGGTCTAGAACAATACACCCAGGATTTTAAACTTAGTATAACAAAGTCGCATGCCGTATCCCTAGTAGGAATGCTTGTTTGCATCACACGCATTTGACTTTGGAGACTCAACACAGCGGTTGGGTCTGTCTAGGACAGGTGTACCCGAAATGAAAAGATCATCCTGATGCATTCTACTTGCTACTTGTGCATTCATTTGCTTCGGATTGCATGTTGACCGGCTTATGAATAATGGAGAAAATTTGTAAAGGGAAAAATCAATTTGAGGTCTGAGAGAGATAATTTCTTGTCTTTGAAAAACCCGGTATCCAAAAAAGTACCGAAAATCTGCCGAAATTTTGAAAAAAAAAAAGAAGAAAGAAAATTTATTTGAAGAAAAATATTTGGTATTGTTTTTATTATGTCAAAACTACCCAAACTATGCAAGTTTGATTCTCACCGGATGTGGGATACATAGGCAACCCTCACCGGGTCCAACTCCATTTTTTGCAAAAAAAAAAAATTAACCAAAAAAGAACAAAAATTTTGTTGTTTTGTCATAAATAAGCAAGGTAATGTCATTCTTGTCTAAATGGCCAAAACATCCCCAAAAGGACCCTGGAAGGCTGCTTTTGCAAGAATAGCCACCTTTGGTTCTTTTTTCAAATTTTTGCAAATTAGTAAACACAGCCCTAAAATCTTTTTTCTTGAGGTGCTGAAGGGCCGTATTTGGGAAGGAGGTTTTTGTTTTGAAATGAAATTTTTTGAAAAAAAAATTGATAACTTTCTCTTGAATCAAAATAAATCATGATCTTTTAACCAATCACTCTAATAAATGTGCAGGAATAGCACAATTAAAAAAGAAGCCTTCACTGTCCTTGAAGAAATCCCATTAGGACTCCACATGTGGTGGGATGACTTAGGAAAAGTCAACAGAGATACTGTGGTAAAAGTTTTGGGCGGTCTTATTGGTCTTCTGCAAATCAAACTGAGGTTGGGTGTGATTGAGGCGTTGATACCTTTCCTGGACCCGACGCGTAATGTGTTCCATTTTTTTGATTTCGAGCTAACCCCCACGCTTGAGGAAATAGCAGGCTATGCCGGTCTTAGTGGGAATCTCAGGAGTCGGTACCTAGTGGTGCCAAGAACAGTGACTCCTCATAAGTTTTTGGACCTTTGAGCATCAGTCGGGAGGTTCAAGATGGAAATCTATCCGAAGAATTTTGCACATTCTACTCCTTGTACCAGCGTTATGGCGATCCCTATGGTTTTGAGGCGCCAGATACTGGTCTAACTCATTCAGGAAATAAAGATAAATGGGAAGCACGGCGGGGACTGGCTTTTATAGTGGCATTCTTGGGTGTTTTAATTTGACCAAGAAAAGATGGAAACATAGAATTGGATCTTGTAGGAATGGCCGACATCATGACTAAAAAGTTAATGGAAACCTTGTTGCAATGATTGTAGTGGAGATTTATCGGGCTTTAACTGTCTACCGAGAAGGGGCAAAATTCTTCGAGGGCTGTAACATACTCTTACAGCTTTGGATACAAGAACATCTTTGTCACCACATGGGGTACATGAACTATGGCATGACTGGTCTGAATTGCATTGAAGAATATGAAAACCGAGTGGTGGGTTGTGAATTTCTAGAGGGTACAGAGGCCTGGTTCGCACATTTGAGTTCTTTAACATCAAACAAAATTGAGTGGACATTCGGTTGGCTCCCAGTCACTGAAGTCATTTATATGTCAGCCAAGGTATGCTATCTTCTCTTAATGGGCCTCCGGAGCATTCAGTCATATGCGCCACACAGGGTGCTGCGACAACTAGGAAGATACCAAACTATCCAACATAATGAATATCTGAGCCGACAAGTTATCGAATTGGGTCCAAAAGCTATATTCTCAGAAGGAAAAGTTCGTCAGATTTGGAATGAGTGTAGATATAGAGCCAAAAACTCGGGTATAGAATCTATCTAAAGGCAAATTAGAGCCTAATTACATGACTTGGTTTGGTAAAAGATTTCAAGTCCATCAGGAGCCTGAACGTCCTGCTAAAAGACCCACGTCCAACAATTCATTGATGATTCACGTGAGCAACAGGATTGGTTGGTAAAAGTGGCAAGCTACAGGGCCAAGATAAGAAAATTGGAGGTACAAATCAGAGATCTCAAATTTGACAAAAATGTACAAGCGGCTGCTAATGAAGGGGAAAAGAAGAAACTGGCACAAGAAAACAATGCCCTTCGAGCCCAGATCCAAAAAATGAAAATAGCTTCTGAGAATCAGGAAAGGAGCCGAACAAATGAAAGGCTCATAAATGGTCTTAAAAGGAAAATATTTGAGTATCAGGATGACTTGGAAAAATTTGAGGGTAATCTAGCAAGAGGCCAAGCACAGTTGACAAAGAACGCAGAGGGAAGGGCAGAGTTTGTACGGCAGTTGAAAAGGAAATATGAGGGGACAGTCACAAATTTGAAGAAAAAGATAACTACCCTCGAAAGTGAGATGGCCAAACACATTAAGAACTTAAAAGAAGAAAGGGAACATTGCTATGCATTAATGTCCTAGCTAGAGGAAGATATGCAACAGCTGCAGGGCCAAAACCATCATGATGACCAGGTGCTAGAAGCTAGGTCTCAGCAAATCGGGCATTTGCTCTAAGAAAAGGGTTATCATCAAGGAGAGGTTTAGAGAAATTGTTGACTACATCGTCATGAAGTGCCACGAATGTGAAGACATGACTAAAACTACCTTCTTTGCTGCCATAATGACCTTTGTTTGCCAAATAATGAGTGACCCGGGGCGTCTTCAAGGGGATCTTGCGCATAGGCCCGTGGCAAGACCAACTGATTTCCCACGAGCCCCTGTAGTAGAAGCACTTATATACTCTTGATTTTCATTTTTTGAGTCTGTATTTCAGATTCTAGTTTTTAAAGTAAGTTTTTGAGTCTATTTATAGTTTTAAATTCCTAGAAAGACTATGATGGAGTCTTTTGCAACAGAGAAAAGTAGAGTTTTTATTAATGAAAATTTGGAAAATCCTAAAAAAATGCTTCTTATTTTTCGCATTTATTTCTTGAACTACGTAATGATCTGTTTCACGCGGCATCGTGATATGTAGGCAATCCTTATCGGATCCGGTCATGATTTCTGTAAATAACTCAAATAAAAGAAAAGAGAGAGCCAAAGAAAAACCAAAAGAAAAGAGATAAAAGCAAGAAAAGAGAGAAAACAAGAAAAAGAAAAGAAGGAAAACGGGAATAAGAGGAAAAACATTGAAGAGCAAAGGTGAAAAGAAATGAGGAAATTGGGGAGATAAACAAAAGCCGGGATGAAACACCAACCATTGCAAAACATATAGAAAACACACTTAACTGTATAGGTGCATCACACCCCCAACGTGCAATTCCCTATGTGTTAATGGTCTCACACTAACCAATTTGTTGTGTTTTCTATGGAGTAGGTTCTATATTAAGGTGGTTGGTTTTGTGGTAATCTGGCTTCACATCCTTACTTTACCAGATTAAAAAGAACTGTTGAAATATCATCGAAAAGTCATCATCCAACAATTCCTATCCCAAAGGATAGCCCAATCTCGGCCATCCCAACTTTAGTGTCAGCGACTGCTGAGGAAAATAGGATTCTGCATCTCTGCATGTTGGAAATGTGGGACGCCTGGTCCAATGGCAGAGAACCTCTAAATGCGATACATTGTTTCCTTGAGCTACTTCCCATAGCAAGTGAAACTTCCAAAATCCCAATAAGTTACTCGAATACCTCTCTTGGATATCCGACCATCTCAACCCACTTTGCTGGAACACCTTCTGAGGTTCGCCCCTAGGTATTAATTTCAAGAGCAGCCTCCAACATATTCACTGAGCCACATTCTTCAGCCACGACACAACCTACTTTGCCCAGGCCAAGCTTTGATCCATCATCCTTCACTTTTCAAGTACCATCTTTTCCACCAAAACCTACCCATTTTACCACTAATTCTTACCCTCAACAACCCCAGTACGAGTTTACCACGGGACAAGAGAAGGCTACAAAGAACCCCGAGCAAGAGGAAATCACTCAGAAAATGAGGAGCATGGAACATAGCCTTAAGAATATACAAGGTTTGAGCGGACAAAAGAGCGTATCCTACGTTGTGCATTTACCCTTGGGTTTCAAGACCACAAATTTCATAAAGTATGAGGGGCATGGGGATCCCATCGCCCACCTCAAGAGGTACTGCAATCAACTGAGAGGAGCAAGTGGAAAAGAGGTGTTTCTCATGGCTTATTTTGGAGAGAGTCTAGTGGGCATTCCTTCCGAGTGGTACATGGACTAGGACATATCTCGTTGGCACATTTGGGACGATCTGGCTCAAGATTTTATCAGACAATTTCAGTATAACATAGACATAGCTCCCGATAGGAATTCTCTATCAAACCTCAAGAAGAAGTCATTGGAAAGTTTCCGAGTATATGTTGTTAAATGGCACGAACAAGCGGCCATGGTCAAGCACTCGATGGATGAAAAAGAAATGGTGAGTGTTTTTCTTCAAGCCCAGGAGGATGATTACTTTCAGAATATGATGTCTACAATGGGGAAACCGTTTGCTAAGGCCATCAAGATTGGCGAGATGGTCGAGAATTGTTTGAAAACTGGGTACATATTGAGTCAATCTGCCATAAGAGCTACATCCCAAGGAATTCAAAGCGAGTCCGGAGCTGTAGCAAATATAAAGAAGAAGGAAGAAGTGGCGATGGTGGCTTCAGGTCCAAGAAACCCCCGACCACCTAGAAGTTACTTCTCACCAAGCACCCCACAACATTATTATCCCCACCAGGATACGGCTTATGCTATGGCCCCCCAAACTTACCAAGTGATGAATGCCCAGCCATATTCTCAGCAACAACAACACTTTAATCAAAACAGAGCTCCACTTCTTAGAAATAACCCTCCCCACCAAGCTCAATATAATCCCCGACCTCCACAAAATAATTTCCCCTACAATGCCCGTGCTGGGGAGCCACCCAGAAGAACAAACTTCACACCTATTAGAGAAGCATACTCTATCCTTTTCCCTAAATTGGTCCAAATGGGGTTTCTACAACCCATACCCCCGAATAGACAAAACCCAAAGTCACCTTCCTACCAACCCGGTACCCGATGTGCATATCATTATGGGGTAGAAGGACATGACACTGAAGACTGTTGGACTCTAAAAAGGGAGATTAAGAATCTCATAGAGCAAAAATGGATAGTGCTGAGGGATGAAGAAATTCCTAATGTGACCAACAACCCATTATCAGCTCATAACAACGGGCCAGTCATTGGGATAATTTGCGAAGATAAGGAGTTTCATCCCACTTTGAAAGCCATCATTGCAATCGCTGATGTCGAGAAGAAGCCGAAGGTTTCTGCAAAGCAAGATAAGGGGGAGAAAAAGAGTAAACCTACCCCTCAAAATATAGAAAAGACAGTGGAAACCAAAACTGGGGAAGTACCCCCAAAAGATGCCATTTTTTTATGTTCTTCGGGGTCACAGGAAAGAGCAAATGACATTGAGCCCTCCAAAAAGGTTCGAGCTGAACAAGGGACCTATGATGTATGTGCCTAAGGGGGCCTATATGGTATAGGGGCCAGTAATGTCACCAAAGCTGAATGAGCTTGTGGTGATTGGCCGCGCACCCCAGAGGCCCATGACAAACACTATTGTCGTCCCATGGAATTACAACAAGGCGGTAGTAACCTACAAAGGAAAAAAAGGCATTAGGAGAAGAAAATGATACTAAACCATCTGAGAAATACCTTAATTTGGAGGATTTGAACAAAGCCAAGAAGAAGCCACTCAAAAAGCCTTTCAATGCTGAGGAGGCCAAAGAATTCTTCCGTAAAATGAAAACTGCGGACTATAAGGTAATAGACCAACTCTGAGAGTCTTCTTCACATGTCTCACTCTTGTCTCTGCTAGTCAGCTCAACCGAGCATCAGAAAGTGTTGATAAAAACCCTCAATAAAGTTTATGTGCCAATTGAAACCACCGTCGAACAACTAGAAAGGATGGCAGAAAGATTCTTCGCAGTCAATCAGATTTCCTTTAGCAAGAATGATCTACCCCCAGAAGGGGCCACCCATAATAAAGCCCTTCATCTATCAGTTAAATACGAGGGGTACTATGAAAAAAAAGTCATGTTGGATGGTGGGTCCGAAGTGGATATTTACCCTCTCTCAACTTTGTAAAGAATGGAGATTGGGACTGAGAGAATCAGGCCTAACAATGTCTGTGTGCGTGCCTTTGATGGCATCAAAAGAGATACCATAGGCGAGATCGATTTGATTTTGACTGTTGGTCCTATGGATTTCAAGATGACCTTTCAGATCCTAGACATGGATACTTCTTATAATTTTCTCTTGGGAAGGCCTTGGATTCATGTGGCAGGAGTTGTACCTTCTACTCTTCACCAGATGGTGAAATTTGAACATGAAGATCGGGAGATTATAGTCCATAAAGAGGAAGAGCAGTCAATTTATTGGGATCCATCAGTCCCGTGTCTCGAAGCTAGGGAAGGTAGTGAACATATAGTCTATCAAGCTTTTGAGGTTATGGTCGCAGACCAATGTGAAGAAGGCAGCCCTTGTCCTCAACCTTTTCTCTCAAATGCGTCAATTATGGTTGCCAAGGAAATGATCAGGCATAGTTATAAATCCGAGAAGGGGCTCGAGATATCACTGCAAGGTATCACAGAACCAATCACTCTGGCTACTAGCGAGAAGTTCTTTGGTGTGGGTTTTCAAGCCATGCCAGATGATGAAACATGGGAAAATGAGAGAAAGAACAACAGTTGGGTCCTGACTCAGCCAATCCCACATCTGTTCGAAATATTCATCAAGCCCAAGTACACAGAAGAGGAATATGAGGCCTTCACGGCCGAAAAAATAGAAGAAATGTGTAGATCTATGAGGCAGATATTGTATGAAACCCACATGGTCCAGCCGGGAGAAGGCTCGAGCACCGCTGAGGTGCTGTATATGGGGCCCAATGCCAAGTTGCAAAACTGGAAGGCTACTCCGTTCCCAGTCAGGCGGGAATCCCGGTAGTCCGATCTTGCCACCTTTTCTACATCGTGAGTTATTCCAGGGTGTAACTCGGATGTTTCTTTTAGTGCACTGTCTTTAAATTCTGATGTAAACCCTGTTATCTTCAATATTCAATGAAATGAAATCAATATTTTATCGTTCATGAATCTCTCTTTATTCTTTCCGATTTTTCTTACTTTTTGCTTATTTCTTCTTTCAGTTCTAATAATGCGGCTTTAAATAACATGACATCCTTGCGGACTTCATGCCCAGATCCAAACACGCTATCTATTTGTAGTTTTAAATTCCTAGAAAGAGTATGATGGAGTCTTTTGTAACACAGAAAAGTAGAGTTTTTATTAATGAAAATTTGGAAAATCCTAAATAAATGTTTCTTATTTTTTGCATTTATTTCTTGAACTACGTAATAATCTGTTTCACGCGGCATCGTGATGTGTAGGCAATCCTTATCAGATCTGGTCATGATTTTTGTAAATAATCATATAAAAGAAAAGAGAGAGCCAAAGAAAAACCAAAAGAAAAGAGATAAAAGCAAGAAAGAAGAGAAAACAAGAAAAAGAAAAGAGAGGAAAAATGGAGAAGGATCGAGCACCGCTGAGGTGCTGTATATGGGGCCCAATGCCAAGTTAAAAAATTGGAAGGCTAATCCATTCCCAGTCAGGTGGAAATCCCGGTAGTCCGATCTTTCCACCTTTTCTACATCACGAGTTATTCCAGGGTGTAACTCGGATGTTTTTTTTAGTGTACTGTCTTTAAATTCTGATGTAAACCATGTTATCTTCAATATTCAATGAAATGAAATCAATATTTCATCGTTCATGAATCTCTCTTTATTCTTTCTAACTTTTCTTACTTTTTTCTTATTTCTTCTTTCAGTTCTAATAATGCAGCCTTAAATAACATGACATCCTTGCGGACTTCATGCCCAAATCCAAACACGCTGTCTAATTGTGAAATAATGAATCAAGAACTGGAATATGATGACGAAGAGGCTTTTAGGGAAATAAATCGAGAATTATAACAATTTGAGAATAATCCTAAGCCAAATCTAAATGAAACCAAGCCAGTAAATTTGGGTAATTCAGAAGAGGTCCAAGAAACCATGATAAGCATTCACACAGATGAAAGAACTAGGGATGCTCTGATCCAAGTTTTGTTTGAATTCAAAGATATGTTTGCTTTGTACTACGATGACATGCTAGAATTAAATGTTGATCTAGTTGTACACAAGTTGCCGACTTACCCCGATTATCCCCCTGCCCATCAAAAATAAAGGAAGTTCAAAACTGATATCAGTGACAAGATCAAAGAAGAGGTCACAAAATAGTTGAAGGCGGGGGTGATCCGAGTGGTCCGATACACCACATGGCTAGCTAATATGGTTTCTGTGCCAAAGAAAGATGGAAAAACTCGAGTGTGTGTTGACTACCGAGATCTGAACAAAGCAAGTTCCAAGGACAATTTCCCTTTGCCAAACATAAACATCCTTGTTGACGACTGTGCCAAACACGAGATACAATCTTTCATGGATTGTTGTGCTGGATATCATCAGGTGTTGATGGATGAAGAGGATGCAGAAAAGACAGCCTTCACCACACCCTAGGGAACCTATTGTTACAGGGTCATGCCTTTAGGTTTGAAGAATGCCGGGGCAACTTATATGAGGGCCATGACTGTAATTTTTTAGGACATGATGCGCTAAGAAATCGAGGAGTGTGTGGACGATGTGATAATCAAATCCAGAACACAGGATGACCATGTTCGGGACCTGAGAGTTTTTTGAGCGGCTGTGTAAGTATGATTTGAAGCTAAATCTGGCTAAATGTGCATTTGCGGTTCCGTCTGGCAAACTCTTGGGATTTATAGTCAGTTGGAGGGGCATCTAGTTAGACCAAACAAAGATAAAGTCTATTCGGGATTTTCCTCCTCTAAGAAGCAAGAAAGAGGTTATGAGCCTTCTGGGAAGGTTGAACTACATTAGTCGATTCATTGCTCAGTTGACTTCCACATGTGAGCCCATATTCAAGATGTCGAAGAAAGATGTGGTGATTAAATAGATGGATGAGTGTCAAGAAGCCTTTGACAAAATCAAAGAATATTTGTCGAACCCGCCAGTCTTGGTCACACCCAAACTGGGGAGACCTTTGTTTTTATATCTGACAGTCTTGGAGAATTCCTTCGGATGTGTCCTCGGGCAACACGATATGACCAGGAAGAAAGAGCAGGCGATCTAATATTTGAGTAAAAAGTTCACAAGCTATGAAGATAAATATACCTTGTTAGAAATGAGTTGTTGCACCTTAATTTGGGTCGCTCAAAAGCTTAGTCATTACCTGTTGGCCTGCACCACTTATCTCATTACCAGGCTGCACCTTCTGAAGTATATATTCCAAAAGTCGATGCCCACAGGGAGGTTGGCAAAATGGAAATTCTTGCTCATTAAATTTGACAAAATCTATGTCACCCGCATGGCGATGAAGGCCCAAGCTTTAGCAGATAACTTGGCTGAAAACCCTGTTGATGATGAATATCAGCCTTTGAGTATTTAATTCCCGGACGAGGAGGTGAATTCAATCGAGGTAACATCAGAAGACACCAATGCTTGGAAAATGTTCTTCGATAGAGATGTAAATGAAAAAGGTGCCGGGATTGGGGCAATCTTGATCTTACCCGCTGGACAACACTATCCAGCCACAGCCTGGCTTCCGTTTTTCGGCACTTTTGAAATTGAGCTAATTTAACCCAAACTACCCTAGATCCGTTACCCCCAACCTAGGCCCAGAACAATTATACCCGGTCCAGGTCTCCCATAACCCAAACGACCTCGTTTTTGTAATTCTTGATCACAGCCGCTGGATTTTAACAATCCAACGGTTCAGAACTAGGGAGTTATTTTATATAAAACTGTCCGAAGAACTAGGTAGTTATTTTATATAAAACTATCCGAAGAGAAACCCCACCCCCTCCCCCGTCTAACCCTCTTCAGTCTTCACTCTCATCTCTTTCTCAATAAACCCTAGCTACCTCATATCCCCACGCCATCTGCACTGCAAACTACCGCCGAAAATCGCCTCACGGCTGTTCCAGTGGTCTAATCTTCCCCGAAATAACACCATGAACTCGCCTTCACCTCCTCAATCCATATCTCCATTCCTTTTCCTTCGAATCATGCCTGAGCTCTTCGAATCTTAAATCAAAAAAACCAGCCAAAACCCTAACATCCCCAAATTCATGCCATATGGTCCTCAACCTTCCCTCACCCCTATCTCACCACTTATTCCCTAAAAATCCCAACCAAAAACCCTGAATTTCAAATCTATAAAATATTAAAAAACCCTGTCCTATTTAGTTTCAAGACTTAAAGTAGCCTGAAATGCATATCTTGGCAAAAACAACTGATTAGCATCAATTTTGGGGCTTTTCGAATATTTGGACCCCTGCATCAATCCAGTACCGCTGGAAGATCTTTTTTCCGGTTTTTGTCTTCTTTTTAAGGTGAATCTAGTGGCCTTCCTATTTTCCTTTTTCTGAGAATCATTTTTCTCTTCTTTTCTTTGTGTTTACTCAGCATTTTTCCATTTTATTTGCTCTGTGTTCAAGCTTTTCGGCCAGAATCAATTCATCTCTGTTTATTCTCTTCTTTTCTTTTTGTTGGTAATTTTGGTTTTTAGGTATCATTTTTGCTTGATTGTTGGCTTGTATAAGATTCATTAAAATAAGTTTACTCAGTTAAACGTTTAGTTAAATAGAGTCCAATGCATTTAGGATAACTGAGTTAGGTTGTCACGAACCTAGTTCACCAATTGTGAACACGTCATGACGGCACCTAGTCTTCGCGACCAGGTAAGCCTAACACATTGCGGAAGTGATAACAATTGCCAAATTTATAACCCAAAACTAAATAACAGGAATAATGTATATAGTTGCCGCCTGGCACATACACTTTAATACCAACACCGAAGTAACCTCCCAGACCCGAAAACCCACGGGCAACACAGGCTAAAGAAACATAAGTCACGGCTCTAACATCCAAAAATGTCTACACAACTGAACACATGAAATGGAACTGCTAACTATAAGCTAGAGTAGAAGGAGACTCTTCGATCTGCGGACGCGGCAAAATATATCTCAAGTCTCCGAATGTATCGCCTGAATCACTGATAGAAGTCCGACCAGAAGTACCTGGATCTGCACAACAAAAGTGTGCAGAAGAGTAGCATGAGTATACCACAGCAGTACTCAGTAAGTGCCAAGCCTAACCTCGGTTGGGTAGTGACGAGGAAAGGTCAGGGC